>VIIQ02000001.1:700000-982500 GCA_007449985.2 Desmodesmus armatus | reverse complement strand
TAGTGGCGGTCACGACCTTCAAGGCAGCTTCTTGTCATGCTCAAGGGGGACGTTGCAGTCCTTGTGCTGAGCAAAACTGCACACAAGGGTGGGAGAGGGGGTGTTGTGATGAGGTGTGAGGCTGGTGTTGGCGCAGGAGAAGGGAGGGATCTGGGCCCGGTGCACCACGCGTGGTGCTGAATACATGTGCAGCAGGCCAAGGCGTACTACGCCTTGTCAAGTTGACACCCGCTAGGCAAACCACCTTCTTTGAGCTGCTTACAAGGTGAACCCCACCTTCAGCAGTTGAAGCAGGCAGTTGGACAGGGGGGGGGGGGCGTCAATGTCGCGCAGGGCCACACGTGCGCACGCCATGCAGACGCATGCGCCCGGGCCCCAGCACTTGGTGGCTGAAGACGCAAAGCCAGAAGTCCTGCAGCCATACACCCGCCATGACGCTCCATGCGGCTTGCGCGCATGTTGCACGCACGCTTAGCCTGATGCCCACTTTTTGCAGGAAAGCAGCGGATGTCAGTGAGTGCCAGCACAGTGCTGTTGCAGCAGCATGCTGGCCCAAAAATGCATAAATGCATCACCACAGTCGCAGCCAGCCACAGCTTCAAATCGCTTGAAGCCCAGTGGTCAAGCAGGTGCAGGCCCCTCCGAGCACAGTGTGAATGGCAGGTGTGAGGCCCACAAGGAGTCCTGCACGCCACGTGTTGGGCCAGCGGCTGTGTTGCAGCAGTTACAGCAAAGCAAGAGCTTTGAAGATCTCGGCTTGCATACAAGCGGCAGCAAAATGCGCACCCAATCTTAGCCAGCCCAGCTGCGCACGGCAACATGACAGCAGCTGTTCCTGCTGTTCCTGTTGGGGCCCTGCGTGCAGTGTGAGCTGTCAGGATGACCAGCAGGCTCCGCTGAGTCCTGCATAGCAGGAGGGCTGCGGAGTTTCAACAGCTACAGCTGCAGCAGGGCTGGGAGCTGCTACTGATGCGAACTCGTGTGCTGGGGGCCGTTGGCGCATGGTGGGTGTGCAAGTCAGTCACCCAGTTGGTGCACCTGCAGGAAAGATAAACATGCCATGCCTCTGGGGCAGTGGGTACGCCTAACAGTCCCACGAGTAGTGGGAATGCCAGAAAATAAAGGGGGACTGCTAGACTCTATTCAATCACGGCGATTGCACAGGAGTGAGGTTGACGGATCGATGTCAGTTGGCAACCTGGGACGCATGGTGCATCGGTGACTCCTGCAGGGTGCCCAGGCATACTTCAATGAACATTTTGGTGAGTACAACTGACAGCGACGGACAAGGCATCATATTTGCTTTTGAAGTTATGAAACCACACTGAGTGGAGGGCCTGCGCTGGCAGTAAACTGCCATGCATGCCAAGAAAGCCGAGAGGAAGCAGAATTGGACTGCTTGTGAGCACCAGCCCCCTCATGGTGCAATGCAAGCAAGCCATGTGCCTAGCACATGATGACTGCTGCTGACCCCTGGCACTGATACTGGCAAGTGGCAGCAACCCAGACACAGTGCCTGCTCCCAGCACAGCCTTGCGGCCGTGTGGTAGATGGGTCGTCATCTCACAAATGCACACCCACCAGCCAGGGTCCCTTCTGGTGTTGACCAGAGGTGGTTGTGTCTGGGCCTGCACGCGTCCGTGCTGCAGCAAACCTCCTGCTGAGGCGCTGCTAGCCTAGCACTCACTGTCTACCGCTGAACTCCTAGCACCAGTACTAGCATATGGCAGCAACCCAGACACAATGCCTGCTCCCAGCACAGCCTTGCGGCCGTGTGGTAGATGGGTCGTCATCTTACAAATGCACACCCACCAGCCAGGTTCCCTTCTGGTGAAACCAGGGGTTGTTGTGTTTGGGCCTGCAAACGTCCGTGCTGCAGCAAACCTCCTGCTGAGGTACTGCCAGCCTAGCATGCACCATCTTTTGCTGAACTCCTAGCACCACTGGTACTGAGTACTAGCATATGGCAGCAGCCCAAACATATTGCCTGCTCCCAGCACAGCTTTGCGACCGTGTGGTAGATGGGTCGTCATTTTGCAAATGCACACCCACCAGCCAGGGTCCCTTCTGGTGTTGACCAGAGGTGGTTGTGTCTGGGCCTGCACGCGTCCGTGCTGCAGCGAACCTCCTGCCGAGGCGCTGCTAGCCTAGCATTCACTGTCTGATGCATAGACTCTATGTTTGAAACATACCCCAAACCCCTAGAGCCAGTACTGGCAAGCGGCAGCAACCCAGACACAGTGCCTGCTCCCAGCACAGCCTTGCAGCCGTGTGGTAGGTGAGCCGCCGTGACGGACCGCACACTTCACCAGCAGGGTCCCTTCTGGTCAAACCAGGGGTGGTTGTGTCTGGGCCTGCACGCTCTAGTGCCGCAGCCAACCTCCTGATGAGGTGCTGCAAGCCACCCCTCCCATGCCCCTTGCTCACCTTGCTGTCATGTCATGGCACGGTGCCACAAGCCCAGCTGGTTGAGCCCAGTGGTTGGCGGACAGTTGAAGGTACCAGAAGCCCCGCAGCAGACGGCAACCGCCGCTTCGGAAGCAGCTAGCCTGGCACCTGCAACCAACACACAATGAAGGGGTATCAATACTGAGGGCACAGACCACAAGCCAGCCACACAAGCCCTGCAGCAGCAGCAGAGACAAGGGCAGCTATAGCTAAGTTCAGTATCGATATAGCCAGCTAGCTTCAGCACTGAAGAGTTATGACAAGCAGTAGCAGAGTATGGAGAAAGGGGTGAGTCTTTCAACCTTCATTTTGTAAACAGGCTGCTGTGCCTATCTGGACTAGTTTCTAGAGGGTCGCTAGCCCAAGTCCTCGCAAGCTTCTCCCTGGCTGAACCTCTACTCCGTTATGAGTTCAATTGAGTCCAGCAAATGGACCGACTCACCAACGAGCGACCCGCGTGGGGCGCCATTACCGCAGAACTTTCTGCGGTTCTTTAGTACAGTAAATAAACCATCCTAGGTGTATACAATAACACTGAGCACTGGGATGATTTTGAGTTTGTGTGGATGATGGCTGACTGTCTGGGGCGCTCGACTGTTATAGGCCAGGAAGGATGCTACAGCCGGAAGACGAGCAGGCGTTCCCAGCTCAAGGCAACTTCGTCCTCAGCCAACAGACCATCGCTTGCACTTCTCCCTATCAAATGCGTTGTCAAAAGACCGTATGCCCCTGGGCAGCGCTGGGTGGGAGTCACAGACACATGCTGTATAGCAGCACCAGCAGCAGCAGCAGCAGGTCCGAGGCTGCCTGGTCTGCCATCACAAAATTCCATCCGCCCAGCACACTTCGTCCAGAAGAAACTGCTATGTGTTAATCGGACAGCTCTGTGAAACTAAGCTGGCATCCATGCAGGCTCCTGTTACCTGTATCCGAACCATGGGCCATGCCTCTTCAGCCAACATTTGAGGTCGTGGCACACAGCAGCAGTTTGAAAGGGTTGGGATTATGCCCACTCAGCGCACATATACACATGTTGAACAGTGACAGTGTGCAGCTGAGCCTCATGTGCAGCGGCCAGTTGTGTGTGACAGCACTCCTTGGAACAGCAATGCCAGCCTACAGGCCAGGGCGGTAGCAGACCACAGCAGACAAGCAGCAGGCAGGCTAAGCATGTCCACCAAACGCTTCCAGTCCCAGCATTGTTTTCATATGGGTGCAAGCCGACAGGCCCTGAGGTGAAAACATGGGAGGATATTGTAGAGAGCATGCACCACTGGTGCTCTGGCAGGGCTTTGCTGAATGCCAGCAGCTGCTGCTGTGCTTGGTGCCTACAACAGCTGGGTTGATTGCTGGGCCGCCACTCAAACCCCCTGTCGATTCAACTGTGGCATCAACACGTGTTGCACATGCTGCAAAGGTCTGTTCACAGCCTTGCTACACTTGGGGCGGCAGCCGCAGCAGCTGCTGCTGCCGTGGTATGTTGCGTACTGCTTAACGACAGTAGTCTCAGCTGAAGTTATTCATACAATCCTCGGGGGGATTCCTCATGCTGTGCGGTGCACATTGGCAATGTGCTATGTTGCTGGGCCACATGTCAAGGAACATAGTGGGTTGCCTCACCCCACCATGATTCGTGCCATACTGCTGAACACAGAACATGCAGGCACTGATGGACTGGTGTCAGGCTGCGGTGTGGGCTACTTGGCCTTCCCTGAGGTCCAGGCTGCAAGAGCAGCACTACAGTACTGGGCATTGCATCCAGCTTGGTGCACTTGCTGACGAAGGTGAGTGTGCCCAAGTAGGTGTGGGTGCACCTGCTACGGGCCCTGTGCCCTCCTAACATGTGGTTTCTGTGCGGGTGTGGCATGGCAAAAAACCAGTTGTAGGTGTGTTGTTTGGATGCATCTGGTGTTGTGGCGCCTGGTAGCACTTCATGGATACGCTGAAGGGTTGCTGTTTGATGGCACCTGCCGCGCTGGGGTCTCGGCTCTTTATGGAAGAGACTATGCATGTCTGTGCTGCAGTGATGCTGCATGGCACCCACAGACTGCCGATTTGTGCAGGTGCTGCAATGTTTGTCTTGCTTGTGGCTGCATGACACTGCCACACTGAGTAAGCTTCATGTGTTTTGGGCGGGGCAGGTATAGGGGTCCAAGACAAAACATACCAACAGTCACAGTACAACACCTCTCAAAGCAGTGACCTTCACAGTCACGCTGGGTAAATTTGTGCAGAGACATGGTTGTTTACATCAGAAGACGATGCATATTGCAGCCACACAATGCACCTTCACACACAACAAGATTCATAACAGCAACACGTGCATGTGCACCCTGCTTGGGTCAAACCCCGCGTCATGAGCTGCCAGCTGCTGACCCATGCAGGCAGCGTTTCATGACCTGGCATTAATCAATGCCAGCTCCTCAAGTGTGGAGGAACATACGCCAAGCCCACCGCCTTGAAAATGTCACTCTCACAGCTGCACTCCACCCTGCCTGCTGGCCCCGCCGGCCCGTGACTGTCAGCAGTCATCACAGGTATACCAGCAGCTGCTGCAGACGCTGCACCATCCTCACCCTGTGCGTCAACACCCACACGACCCTGCCCGTCTGAATCCCCATCTGCAGCAGCCGCCGCTGCGGCTGCTGCGGCGGCTGCTGTGGCGGCTGAGAGGCGTAGTCCTTTGCGGCTGGCTAGCGAGGCTGCTGCTTTGGTGCGCTGTGCTTTGTAGACCACGTAGAGGCCGGTGTCTGACAGGTGGAAGGCGTTGGCTGCTGGGTGGATGGTGGCTGCGAGGGCTGCCACGTCAGGAGTAGGTCTGTTGCACCAGTACCTGTTGGCGGCAGCAGCAGTATAGTGCAAGATGATGCCCAGAAGGCTCAGTGTGTTGTGGCGGTAACTCTGGCAGCAATTAACCGCATCGCTTATAGAAACATCGCCAGTACTAGCCTTTCAAGCACGGCAAGAATTCTGAGAACACCCACCCCATGCCCTCACCCAGAAAACGGTCTGCTTGTAATGCAGTAAATGTACCTCACCTAATGGCTCTGCTGCAGTCCTGTCCACTGGAGAAGTAGTTGACTGCATACGGCAGCGCAGTGCGCTCATAGGCCTTGATGTCCAGCCGCCTGTAGCAGGGCGAGGAGGGGCCCTTGTACACACCCATCCAGCTCACACGTGGGGCTGTCTCCAAGCTGTGCTGGCTCCTGTGGTCAAACGTCAACCCCTGCACACACACGGCACACAGACAGTCACCGCAACAGAACTGTCATCACTAGCATCAGCGACAGTACAACCACCACGTCCCAAGGGGTGTTCCCGAGAGTGCTGTACCCCTCAAACAAGTGCGCGATCAACGGCATAAACGGACGCCTGCCGTCGCGGTTGTGTGCCATGCCTGCAACCTCAGGCACTTGCGTCTCAAGGTTTGGGCTACTCCAAAGGTTGCCGCACAAACCCAATGCATGCCTTACCTCAGGTACAAAGCCAGCAGCCTTGAGTCTCTGCAGCAGGCCGGTCGACAGGGGCCAGGCATCACGTCCTCTGCTGCAGGCCCAGGGGCCAGTAGCATGTCTGCAAAGCAGTACACGGTCAGGCAGGAACCTGGCTGCATCACACATCACTGTGCGGCATCAACACAGCCACGCACAAAGCAGAACCCTAGCCCAAGCGCGTTTGGGTGCGGCCGTGGGCACGTCACATGCGCCTGAAACACACATCTGACGACAGTGCTTCTGGCTGCTGGAATTTGAAAATGTACTGTGTATCATTATGTGACAAGCATTGATGCTGCAGGGATGAAGTGAAGCGCACCATATCAAGCCCACCTATGTCCCCGGTGTCAAGCTTGCCGCGGACATACGACCCCAGTGCGCGCACATGCAGCTGCTGGTCAAGGTCACTCCTTGCTTTGCCGGTCAGATCCTGGAAGCAGCACACCAACACAACAGTTGTACATTTGTTCTGTTCACACCCCAGAAGCAGACCTCATGCGCATAAGGGTGGCAATTATATCACGTCTGGACATCTAACCGCACATAACCCAACATACTTCGTTCAGAAGTAGTATGCCTGCGCGCGCACACCTGCAGCACGTCCAGCACGGTCTCTCGTATGATGGCAACGGCCTCTGTCACCTCTGCGCGTGGAATGCGGTGCTGGAAGTCGTCGTAGTACCGCAGGCCCATCTGCTGGATGGCAGTCAAACCACTGGCCTTGTTGCGCACGTCATCCAAGCTCCGACAGCCCTCACCCCACCACTTGCGCGCTGTACTGTCCGCACAGCCCCACACCCTGCAAACACACAAGTCAATCCAAAAAGGTCTCTGTCAAGTGGCAGACATCACGGGACACCGTCGATACCTGGTGTAGATTGTGCAGCTTCACCCAGCAACATCAGCCAGCCAGTACAGCCGCAGCACGGCACAGCCAGCATTTCTGATCCACACAAACCACAGGCCTGGGCATAGCAGTGGCTGTCTGGATCATCAACACGCCAAGTAACAAAGCTGCTGAGCTGAGTCGTGAGTCACCTACGTCATAAACAGCTGGAGGGTCCTGTGCAGCTCGCTACCCTCCAGCACATCATTGCGCCTCAGCCGGCCCGTCTGCAGAATTTCCTGCAGCTTTTCCTTGCTCTTCTCACCAACAGCCAGGGCCTCGATGTCCTGCATGCACGACACACCATGCATGCCAACAATCCAACACATTGTGACCTTCAACTTCAAGGTGAAGGATTCAAGTTCGCAAGACCAATTCAATGTTATCCCTGCCCAGATAGTCATACTTGGACCATAGGAGATATGCAAAGCTGCTGGAAGTTATGAAAGCCGCAACCTCTTAGGGCAGGACTGTGGCATCGTCACCGGGGACCAGCTCCTGCAGCAGCCTGCATGTCAGCGGCTGCGCCTGCAACGTATGAACATGGATGCGTGTGCGAGTGTGCGCGCATGTGTCTGCTCTCTTCCCTATCCACCCACCTGTGGCCCCACGATAGGCTGCTGCAGCCGCTCTAGCTCCAAAATGGCGCGACTGGCTGCCTTGATACGAAACTGCACAGCACAGCACGGTTGAGCAGAGAGGTCAACCTGGCATGTTGTGAAACAGCTGGAACAGCACCGCACAGCACTCTTGATGTGTTTATGCTCCGCGCACTTACAGCACAGCAGCTCTTCAACACACGACCATATTTTCTGCTTTTGGCATGCAGGGTAGGTGTCAGTGAGTCATGCCAGCACCATTTGAATGATAAAGCCACCCAAGCTGCACGACAAGGCGTCTTGAGTCAGGGCCCTTTCAAACATGATTGGAAGTAGAGAAACATTAAAGAAAAAAACCAAAGCAGCACACCTGGTCTGCCCTGCCATGGTAGTTTCGTTTGAGGCGCTCCATCTCCTCCACCAGGCAGAAGGTCAGCCGGGAGCACGCCACATGCTCACAAGGCGCCTCACTGCTGCCACCACCACCACCACTGCTGGACCCCAGCGCCTGCCCTGCCTGCTGCTGCTGCTGCTGGAACGGCATCAACTGTTCATCCTCATGGTCTGACGCCCTGTCTCGCCTGCTGCTGGTACTGCTGCTGTCGCTGTGGTGTGAACCACCTGGTGGGGAGGTGGCTGCTCCTGAAGTAGGCCTGGGATGTTTTGCTGTTGTTTGGTGCCAGTGGACCATGAGTCGGTCAATTGACTCGAGCGCTGGTAAGAGGAGCCAGCAGCAAAAATGAAGTGAGTCATTGCACTGGCTTGAGTAGTAGCAGCGCCAATGTGGCGGGACCGACACCAGTTGGAAGGGTCCATGACATTGCCAGGCCCGTGTTGCAGAAGCCTCCGCAGTGACCATATCAACTGGTCAGGATGGGTGGCAAGCAGGTGGTGTCGCCATCAATGTGTGGCGACAATTGTGCTTGAGAGACAAAAAGCAGCCTGCACCAACTTGTACCAGCAACAGTCAGCGTGCATGCAGAAGCAGCCCAGCAACAGCTGGCTACAGTACTGCACCCCCACCTCACCTGCTGCTTCATCCCAGGCCTCTATCCAGCGGTCGTCAGTGCCCCAGGCTGTCCCTGGCTCACAAATCTCTTCAGGCCCTGGCACTGCAACCTGCTGCTGCTTCTGAGCCCTCCGCTGGGCCTTGCCCCCAGTAAAGTCCCGCTCTAGCTGCTGCTGTTGCTGCTGGGGGCTGATGGGGCTGATGGGGACACCGGCGGCACCACTATACCCTGCTGCTGCTGCAGCTGGACTACTGGGGGCAGCAGCTGCTGCGGCAGCTGCTGCGGCTGCTAGGGGTGACAGCTGAGTGGCAGCCGCCGACCCTTCGCAAGCAGCAGTACGAGTGGCAGGCTTGGGGTCATGTCGAGGTTGTGAGGGTAGGAGTGTGTGAGCGCCTGAGGGGTCGGGCTGGAGTTGGTGCTGCAAGGGGATGTAGAACTGAGCCTCAGGTAGTCTGCACAGCACAGCACACAGCAGGCAGTTCTACAGCAGTTGCAGCGTGCAGGGCAGTGTCGCCCCAACATCTCAAAGCTTGCCTGCTGCGGCTACTGAGGTAGGTTGCAAGCAACACCGAAACACTTCAGACAGCACATGCATGTGCTTTCGTACATGGGCTGATTGTCAACAGCCAGCACGGCTGCAGCTGTCTTGTGTATGTGTATGCGTAATACACAAATATCAGGGTTACAGTGTGTGGCTGCATATTGACAACATTTGCGCTTGCCCACCTCTGTCTAGCCCTGAGGCAAGAGCTGATCCAAGCCACCGTCACAAATTGCACACCAGCAGGCAACTGGGCACTGCCACCCAGACCACTGCTGCTAGTGCCCTGCCCACCCTCCTCCTGACGCTGCTGCGCTGCTGCTGCTGATGGCGACTGCTGAACATGCCCTGGGGATGATACCAGGGCTGCTGCCTGTAGCCCAGCCTGGTGCTGCTGCTGCTGTTGCAAGGGGGAGAGCCGCTGTAAGGGCTTGGTGCGGGGTGAGGGGCGCTTGGCTGTTGCTGAGAGGCGGTGGTGGCGGGGTTGCTGCTGCTGCTTTTGCGCCCCTGCCTGCAGCCTCCTGTGCACCTCAGCAGCTGACAGCTCCTGCCTGGGAAGACACACATGCATACATGCAGGGCAACACAGCATTGAAGGTGTGAACACAAAATGTTTGTGATGATGACGCATCGGTTGCATGCTTCCCACATATTTGAGAGACAACAGAAGCAGCACGCTGACAGACAGCAGAGCCTGGTTTACTGCTGGTGGTGCGTGATCCTACATACTGGCTGGCCAACAGTTGCTTGCACAGAAGATACGCACATGCACAGGCAGCATGGAAAGCCATGCAAGTCCACAACACTCAGCAGCAGGTGCTGTGTTGTATGCATCCGACCTTGCAAGGATGTGTGTGGTGGAACTGTCCAGGACTTGGCTGACCACTGCGCCCTCCTCAGCTGCCCTTGTGAGAGCCAGGTGTGTGTGGTGGCCATCCCAGTCAACCAGCCTCACACCGGCAAACAACTGCTCCTGCTGCTGCATGTGCTGCTGCTGCTGCTGCTGCTGCTGCTGCTGCAAGGGCTGCTGCTGGGGCTGCTGCACAGGATGCTGCTGCTGCGGCAGAACAACCCGTTGCGGAGATTGCTGCACAGTGGGTATCACTGTCTTGCTGCTGTTGTTGACTGCAGGTACAGGATCCGGGGAGCCAGCCTTTGCTGCTGCGGCTATAGCTGCACTGAAGGTACCAGCCTCAGTGATGGTGCAACCAACCGAGCCTGTGCTCTTGCTGAGGTGCTGCTCTGCTGAGGTACAGGCAGCAGCAGGGCTGGCAGCAGCAGAACCTGCCAGGCTGGCAGCAGCAGGCGCTGCTGCTGCTGCTGCTGCTGCTGCTGGGGGATGGACAGCAGAAGCTGTTGACTTATAGCGTTTTGCAGCAGGTGCATCTGCATCCACGCTACTGAGGGAGCCTGCTGTTACTGCTGCTGATTGGGTGGGGCTGCCTCCAAGTGCTGGTGCTGGTGTTGGTGCTGCTGCTTGTGTGGAGGTGTCAGCAGCATGGCTGATGGGTGTGCGCTGCAGCTGGAAGCCAGCTGTGTAGCTGCCTGCTGCCTTGAGGAGGTACAGCGTATCTCCCACCCTCAGCTGCTGCAGTTCATCAGCAGAAGCAGGTGTGGGGAGCAGCCACACAGGTCAACTTGTGAAACAAGTTTGGCTCGGGAGGATGTGCATGTCAGTGCTCAAGTCCAGGGCGGGTGGGGTTTGGGGCCAAAAGGTACAATATTGGCACAGCTTACCTCAACTTGGCCACTGCGAAGGTGCTGCAAATCCCCTGTTGCCCCAGAGTGAAGGTAACACGGCTTCAGCGCGGTGACAGTGGCACCATCCCCTGTTGGGGCCACTAGGACATGCTGTCTGCTGATGCGTGTATCCTGGCCATCCCACTGGGCTCTTCCAATGGTGACTGAGTCACTACGAAGATCTATCAATGTGTGTTTGGGCCCCAGTGCCACAAACTGCATTACACTCAATGCACTCTTCTACACTGCATTGCACTGTCAGCAGTGCTGCCATTCATTCTTGCTGCCATGATCATGCTGCTGCAGATGACGCTAGTTTGTTTCAATGTGGAGCATACTAAAATGTTTCCCAGCAATCGAAAGCAGACACGACCCGCGGTTCAGATCATGACTCATGATCCAACCCCCCAAACTTGCTCGTCGTCTAGGAGAGCTGATGGTCGATGCAATCGCCAGTTGCCATGATTTGCGTGTCTTCACGATCGGTTCTACCCCGTTGCGCAGTCAGGCGTTACCCCACCACTTCTGGGAGGTGCCACAGCATGACAGTGCAGGACCAGGTCGTCACAGCAGCCAAGCCAGTCACCTTGGTTAGCTTCGGTAAGCCTCAAGCTCCACTCACACTCAAAACACGTGGGCAGCTGTCACCTTCGACTAGCTTGCCCTGAACATCCATTGAGCAGCCCTCTGCGGTACTGTCCACTCACCAACCCCTGCTGACCACTGTGCTGCCGACGACTGTGCGTACAACACCCTACAGACGTGGACGGCACGCTCATTCACTCCATCGGCAAGGAGGCGAACAAGTTGCACAAGGAGTGCTTCACTGCTGGTTTCAAGGAGGTGTTTGGCTTGGACACAAACATCGATGTTGTGGAGCACCACGGCTCTACAGACCCTCTCATTGTGCTCAAGGTGTTGGAGCATCATGGCATACCAAAAGAACAGGTGAGCTTCTTTGCACACCCAGCGGGCTGCACATGCACAGACAGAGGAGGCATCAAGGAAAGAGCGGGGCCTGGATGACACGCCAACGCACATGCATGTGCAGCAGGTGTTGTGCAGTACTCTCACTTGGCGCACCTGCCGCAGTGCTTGGCTCGCGCAGCACGAGTATCAGGTTGCTTGGTGTGTTTTGAGTACATGTAAACCCCATGTGGGCTGTGGGCTGTGAGCAAGCGCTGCCCAAACTGGCGGCTGTCCTGTGGATGCCACAACCCAGTAGCGCTGGCAGTTTGACAGCACGCGCACTTTCTCCCCCCCCCCCCCGCCTCTCTCTCCCTCTCTTCTCCCCTCTCTTTTCTCCTTTGCCTCCTTCGGTTTTGGCAAGGCGAGGTCTACCTGAAATGTTCGTATGTGTGCATCAAACTTTGATGGCAGTGCCATTCCCGTGGTTGCATTGTCGCAGTCTATGCCCAAACTGGCGGCGATTCAGGATGCTATGACGCGCTACTTCACCTCACAGTCAAGCAGAGCTGGGCTGGGCTTGGAGCTGCTGCCAGGAGTGCAGAGCCTGCTGGAGACACTCAAGGCAAGTGACGCCGTGGGTGATACAAGGAACATACTGCGGCTAGGGCAGTGCATTACACTACGATGCAGGTGTTAGCAAAACCCAGTCCCAGCCTCAACACAAGTCAGCTCAGGGCTCAAAAGGTGACCGACCTTCTAGCTACTGTGCAGGAGTTATGAGCTTTAGTCGGCTTCAGGAGGGTCTTGCACCTGGTAGGCCCCTGACCTGTGGCCTGATTGCTGAAGCTTGCTATGGACTAGTTGCAGCAGCAGCCCCAGGCATTGTCGCAAATCACGTCATGCATCCTGGCTCGTTGCAATGACAGTGCAATCAGTGCACACCTGCACCCTTGTGTGTGCAGCATAATCACACCCACAAAGTGTTTAGTGTGCAGCAGCATGGTGTATGCAGCGCGTATACTGTTCAATGTCGAGCGAACCCGCCCTGAGGAACTGTGGGCCTGGATCAGCAGGGACATAAGCAGTTTTGGGATCAGGCCCAATGCGCAGTGCCCTGCATGATTGCTGACGGGTGCTGCTGTGTGTGTTGCTGCAGGCGCGTGGTGATGTGGCAACCTGTTTGGTGACAGGAAACCTTGAGCCTGTGGGGTGGGGCAAGATGCAGGCGCTGGGCATTGAGCACCTTTTCACACAACCACGGTGAGCTGACTGGGTGAACACATGTCTCTGGGTTCCCTTGACTGTCATGTTGGAATGCAGCGGCTGGCTTCTGGTTCCCTGCTATTGTTGTGGGTTTGTTCCCTTCCGTCTTGCTGATGCCCTGGTTGTGCTGTTGGCGCAAGGCAGGGAGCACGCAGGAGCAGCAGGAGCCAGCTGAGTTGCCAGTTGCTGACTCAGCGAGAGGTCATATTAGGTGGCTGAGAAGCGTGGCAAGGGCGCCGTGCGGTGGTTACCAGGCCTCGTAGATGGTGTGCATGGCACCGTCATGTGTGTGCATGTGCATATGCATGTTGTGGTGGTGATTTGAGCTGTTCCTAGGAGTCACCCATAGAGACTCCTCCTGCTGCTTCTGATTATTTTGCTCATGTGTAGCTCACCACACGGCAGACACCAGCCAAATGCGCAGTGGGAGGCTGCAGTGACATGCTTCTGCTGACAGGCTCCTGCTGACATGAGGTATAGAAAGACGAGGACAGCTAGAGGTCTGAACCCTTCCACAAGTGTGCGCCCTCACTGCTTCTGCAATCGACCCACTCAGCTTCCATATGGACATGCATGTCCTGCTTCTGGCTGATATGTATGCCATTTGGAGCTCAGCATAAGGCAGATACCAGCCAGATGCAGCATGGGGAGCCTGAGTTGACAGGGTTGTCCTCAACCAAGACGCAGTGGGGTGACGGACTATGTAGGTTTGCACCCTAGGGTGGGGAAGGCCTGCCATGCCCTGGGGCTGAAAGGGGCAGGTGGTGTGGTGCGGTGTGGTGGTCCAGCATGCGAGATTTGTACAGCACTCTTTCACATAACCCGTGCCAGTTTCCGTACGTCCGTACTTACTTACGCAATCACTGAGTACCAGACTCATGAACAGGTAGAGGTCTTGCGTCAACTGAGGCGCGGCAGGTGACCTTCTCAAGAGTATGCTTGAGCTTTTTTTGCATTCGCCACAGCCTGTGGCTGGCAGCCTCCTCCTTCTACTTTTGGTTGATGTCCGCCATGTGCAGTTTCAGCGCACGGCAGGCACCAGCCAGAAGCATGATGGGGAGGCTGCTGTGACCGGCTTTAGCTGACTTGAGGTGTGGAGGGGACGAGGGTAGACAAAGGTAAAGAACCTTTCATGCCCTTGAGCTGAAGGGGCATGTGGCATGTGTGGTAGTACAGCATGCTGAGCATGCACACATCTACCAGCCTGTGCTCATGCCAGTAGGTCCACACACATGCGTGTTAATTCCTGCAGTCGTCATATGGAGGTCTCGTTTTGCTGACTCAGCAGTGGGGGTCCCGGAGCTGACTTTGTCAAGTGTGTGCTTGGACTGTTTCTGCGGTCAACTTGCTCAGCCTCCTGTTGGTGCTTCTGGCTGACATGGCCAGGTGCAAGGCAGCACAAGGCAGATGCCAGCCAGATGCAGCATGGGGAGGCTGCGGTGAGTAAGCTTCTGCTGACCTGAGGTGTAGAGGGGGGGGGGGGGAGGTAGATACTCCCTCCATTGGAAGGGGACAGACCCCTATCATGGCATGCCCTTGGGCTTGGAGGGGCAGGTGGGGGTTGTGGTACTCCAGCATGCTAGACAGGCACAGTACCTTGGCGTCAACTCACGCCGGTTGACTGGCTCCTCCTGGCGCTGCTTCTGGTTGAGACATCCGCCATATGCAGTCAGCACAAGGCAGATACCAGCCAGATACAGCAGGTGGAGGCTGCGTTGCGCAGGTTGTCCTGGACCAAGATGCATCAGCATATGCAGTGGCGTGAGGATGATGAAGCTTTGCACCCTTCCATGCCCTTGGGCTGAAAGGGCAGGTGGTGTGGTGTGGTGGTCTGGCATGCTGGGTACAAGTTCACAGCCTGCTCACCCAAATCATGTGAGGTTCTGATTTTATCCGCGTATTCAGTACATGATTCAGTACTTGGTAGCTAGAGGTCTTGAGTCATCTGAGGTGACGTTTTCCAGCACTAGGCGGAAGGGGCTTGTGGGGTGTGTGGTACTGTAGCATGCTAGGCGTGCACACCCCTACCAGCCTCTACTCCTGCCATGAGGTTTCTGAATGCGTTCTTGCTCACTTACGCGCTCACTACAGAGAAGTCTCATGTTTGCTGACTCAGCATCATGGGTCCTGGAGGCGACTTTGTCATATGTGTGTGGTTGAATTGTCTCTGCAGTCGACTCCCTCGGCCTCCTATTGCTGTGTCTGGCTGGCAAACTCCTCTCCCATGTGCAGTGCAGCACAAGGCAGGTGCCAGCCAGATGCAGCATGGGGAGGCTGGTGCCACTAGGGTTCTGCGGCCATCAGGGTGCTGCCTCAGATTTTTGGTCGATGCTGGATGTGTGGTTTTGCGCCTTCTGCCCACCCGCTCACTGCCCTAGGCATGCTGGGGAGGCAGATGGTAGTGGTAGATGGTCTGGGTTTGGGTTGCCAGATTTTGTTGGATCAGGCAACCCAAACCGAGAACATCTACCACTACCATCTGCCTCTCCAGCATGCCTAGAGCAGTGAATGCAGGCGACATGATGCAGCCCAAAATGGGGTTGAGCTGCTCTTTCAAAGTTAGAATCAACCCATACATGCACTGGCTGGGTTGCCCACGGCATCACCTCTTGTCCGATTCCAGCGCAAGGCGCACATTATTTCAGAGACTGGTGTGTGCCTGCATGCCGGCCGCCAGCGGCAGTATGGTAACAAGCAGCAGCAAGCTGTGGCGCTGGTTTGTTGAGCACTTGGCCGCACCATCACTGCATCCTCCACGGCTTGTGCAGTTAATGGGTGCGATGTGCATGCAAGTGATGGGTGCGGTGTGCGATTATGCACGACCCTCCCTACTGTCGGCTGCCCTAGTGTACACGCTTCTATGTTGCCCCTTGTTTGCTTGCAGGTTTGGCGGCTTTGGCTCAGATCTGTGCAGCGGCAACTATGAGGAGAGCTGGAGGGACCGCAGCGAGTTTGTCCGGCTTGCAGGAGAGAGGGCGCGACAGCTGTGCGCAGGTAAGGGTGACCTCCCACCGAGGCTTTCGGTTTGCTGCAAGTATGTTTGCAGGGTGTGCGCGTGTAGCCCTTTCATGTCCATATGCTGTGCTGACGCCAGCCTGCATGCCAACCTTGCCAAATGCACACGTGTGCTGGCAGCACGGGTCTACATGTGTCGGACACAGAAGGGAGGAGGGCGTTGGAGCGCTGCCTCACTGGAAGCACAGACTGGTTACATCTGTTACAGCAGCTGCCAGACTAGACACACATGTGGTACCAGCGTGATCCTCATCAGGCAGTGCTTGCTCCTTGCTGCTGGCATTGTCACTTGCTGTTGCGCAGGCGGTGTCCAGGCCTGCTTCCATGTAGGAGACACCCCCATGGACATACAGGCAGCGCTGGCGGCTGGCAGCACAGCAGTAGCTGTTGCAACAGGCATATTCAGCAGAGAGCAGCTAGAGGCAGCAGGGGCAGCTGCAGGTGCTGGTGCAGGCCAGCTGGTGGTGTTGGACAGCTTGGAAGATTTAGATGCTGTGCTGAAGGTGTTGCAACTACAGTGATGCTGTGCCTGACTCTGTGAGGCATCGTTTTGTAGAACTTGGCTTGCAGTGATCCAGTTGCAACAGCTCTGTGCCTATTTTAAGTGTGACATCTCAAGTGCTGGCCACTTGCAACAACTTGTTGGTGGCCTTGGATAACTCAAAAAAATGATGCTGTCTGTAGCGATGCAGTGTAATGCTGACCCTCAAGCTCACTTGGTGTAACAGCACAGAAGATTGGGCTAGTGAACGCTGGCAGGAAGCCTGACGGTCCAGCAGGCACTTGCGTATGGTGCACACAGACACTCTGGCCATAATCAGGAGGGGCGATGCTGGGTGGTGTGAGCCGTCCCAGGTTGCGACCACCAGGCCACACAGGCAGCTGAGGTGTCCCAGGGAATGTACAAGCAACCAACACACAGTCACACATACCCAACACAAAGAAAGCAGGCGTGGATTTGCAAGGATTTCACGCTGGGTGCCAAGACAGCTCGCCAGCAAACGTGGGCCCATGGTAGCTCACTCACTGAGTGGCACACACAGCTGACAGCAAACCCAGTGAGATGTAAGCCAGAAAGAGCAGGCACGCACGGACTGCCCCAAGCAGGCCAAGTACCTGCCTGAGCCAAAACGCAGCAGGCGTCCCTAACTCCTGCCTCGACACAACGACCGAGTCGTGTGCTGCAAAGGACCCGCCGCCTTCCTTCCTGCATGCCAACCGCATTTGCCATGCACACCTGCCAGCCACTGCATCTACAGCACGCACTGGTGGCTGCAGCAACCTTCACCGCGCCTGCGCTCGCTGCTGCTGCATCTGCTTCTTGGAGGCTGTCTGTATGGCATTGTATGCCTTGGTGGCCATGTCCAGCTGTGCCCACAGGGGCCGTATGAGGCGAGACAGAGACACCTTCATCTGGGGGGCACACCTGTCCTCGTGCTCCTTCAGGACCTCACCCCGTTGCACCAGGGCTTGCTGCAGCAGCAACAGGAACAGTGGTGGCAGCAAGGCAGGGGCAACAGCAGCAGCGATGGCAGCAATGGCAGCAGTGGTGGCGGACGGCAGCAGCAGCAGGGGGAGCAAGCACACACAGCAGACAGCCGCCTTGAGGTATCTTGCCAGCTGCATACAATCCGCATGTTCTGCAAAACCTTCTGTGAACGTGCATGAAGCCCATGGGCCAAGTGATGAGGGCTGGTCCCTGAAAAAGCACAGTGTAGAAAAAGAGAATTCTCGTGTGTACTCCTCCAGAACCAACCCTCATCACCTGGGCTTCATGCATGTTCACAAAAGGGTACATCACATGCAGGTTGTCTGGCATACTTCGTGGTTGCTGTAGTTACAACTCATTGTCATCATGTCACAGTTGAAAGTAACACACTGTGACACTTTGACTTCCAAGAGCATCAACACCAAGTGACTGCAAACACCTGTGCAGTGCGGTGACATACCTGTATGCGGGCGATCTTGGCTTTCTTCTCATCTGAGTTGCATGGGATCAAGCCCCAGAAGTGCCTCAGCAGCTCATCAACCTGCAAGCCAGCAACATGCAAGCAGCCAGCGGTACAAACACAATATGTACCTCAGGACAGTGTCCCAGGTGCAGTGGACATTAGGTGAAAAGCATTGTGTTGGTGACCGTCATAAGTTATGGGTGGGACACCGCCAACCACATGTTGTGGTGAACGCGTGTGGGGCATTGCATAACATAACAAATAACAAAATAACATAACATAATAGTGATAGTGCTCAGTGCTCAAGGAAGCAACCCACAAGACACACATGAGCTGTGCGCATCCATATGCAGCGGCTTGGCGGAAACGTTGGTCTGCAAGCTGCCATGCACGAAGTTGCGATGGCGCCACGGCATCCCGTGATACGGCAGCTTATCAGGGTCTCTAGCAGGCAAAGAACAATACACAGTACAGTACAGTACAGTACAGACAGATGTCGGAGACGGGGTCAACCTCGGCACTAGCCAGCAAACCAAGGGTCATGAGGGCGCCCCTAGGGTCTCAAGTCAGTCTCTCGACTCAGGTATGCCCAACTCACCAGCATGGTCTCCTGCTGCAGTGCTGCCTTTGTAGGCTCTGGCAGGCCGTGTGTGCCTCCAGTGCGCACTGCATCCGCCACATCACCCCCACACAGCTCATCCAACACCTGCTGACAGCAAGGTGACAGCAGATTGACAGGCAGGCAGCAGCAAATTGGCAGGCAGGAACTTGGCTGACCACACGGTAATTGAGACGGTGAATCAACTGTGAGGCTTTTACTGTACGCAACGCTTGCCCGTACACCCTGACAAACTTGATCCATTACATGCAGGCGACTGTGCCCCTACATCACACTGCACAAATCATCCAGCACCTGCGCGTGACAGGTAGGCAGAGGTGCAGGTAAAACACGGGTATCTTCTCTAGAACTCCAGCGACAGCTGCCGTCAGGCTGCACTCAGCGCCTGCCTGCGCACCTTGTTGGCCGCCGTTGGCTCCATAGGTTTGTCCGTCAGCGCGTGGGGGTCGATGCCCCGCAGTAACCGCACGACATCCTGCGGCTGCTGCGGCTGCTGCTGTGAACCCTGCTGCTCCTGTTTCAAAGGCAGGCCCTGAGCCTGCTGCGAGGACGGCTGCTGCTGCTGTTGCTGTATGTGGGTGAAGTACAAGCGGGGGTTGGTGACGCTCAGCTCCTCAAACTGCTGCTGCACAGGGGTTGAGAGGTCGTCTAGGCCAGAACCTGTGCACACAACATTCAAGACGCGCGGTCAACGTGGTGATGTGACATACACGTTGTTGCTGTTTTTGCTGCTGCTTTGTGAACCAAGCGTTCTGAAAACCCACCAGATGACCTCAAGAGCACTTGAGCATGCAGGCAGCAGCCAGCAATTGACACATTGCATGCAGCACAAGCTGCAGCACAGTCAGCACGCCATCACCCTGCTAAAAAGCATTGTGAGACGACTCTACACATTGAGCTGCAGGGCGTAACCCTTCACTTCCTCCTTCAAGCATATATTCACTCACCTGCTTGCTGCCTAAACCGCCGCCGGTCTTCCTCACTCATCTCACTCATCACTTCAGCACCAGGCTGACCAGCTGCAGCAGCTGCTGCCGCCCTGGACGACCCTGCTTGTGCTGACGCTGTGTGTGCTGAGGGTGCATGCCCCATGACTGTTGCTGCATGCACGTTGTAATCCTGTGCCAGCTGTTGACTGAGGGCTGAGTAGCCCTGCACTTGCTCCTGCATGACAACACAAGCCAGCAGGTATAGGGGTGTTAGGCGATCTCATTGGTGAGGCTTTGCCTCCGGCCCGGCAGTTGGGTTCGCCTGATTGCGCTGTGTGTGGCCAGCCAGTGGGATAACGCCCCCCCCCCCCCTGGTAAAAAAAAGAAGCCAGCACAGCAGTTGAGGGCCCAACTAGCCCGCTGCAATGTGCACAGTCAAAAGGCAGCCTGAGGGCTGAAAGAGATCAATGCTGTGACCAAAACCCAAGCTCAGGACCAGATGTCAGGCCCGATTGTGGCTACTGACCGATCGGTTCCTAGAGTTGTGCATAGAGTTGTGCTTTGAGGTTGAAGACACGGTTGGAGGTTGAGTGGGTGAGAGAGCCACATGAGAATGGCTGACTGACTTCTGGTCAAAGGGCAAGGTAGATATTTTGCCTTGTGCCTGTTGAGCTTCAGGCCATGCGAGGGCCTTGTGCGGGAGCGCGTGCCGTGAAGGGCACGCCTAGTATCGCCTATTTGTGGAGTGGATCTCAGTCGTGTCGAGCAGAAGAGGAAGGGAAGGGCAGTGACCCTTGGGGCAGTGATTCCCCGCAGCAGCTTGTAATTCAGTGGTGACGAGTCCAAAGGGACATATTAGGCGTCAGTGAACGCTAACACGACATACAGACCACATGGTGAGCATACACACTCTTGAGACAGAACACATGCTCAGTACAGCGCTCAATTGACATGGCGCTAGTACGGTACGACACAGAATCCGGGCGCTCACACCCTCAGATGGCCATGCACGACACGTCCGGGTGCTCAGGCTGCTGACCAACAAAGAAAGAAGAGACGCTGACGCAGGGCAAAACCCAGGTCTCCTATACAGCAGCAGCATGCAGGGATGCGCCCAGGCAACGCACGCCTGAGATTGCTCAGCAAAAGTACCCACCAATTCGCTTCGTGCTGAGTTGTGTGCCAAGCCATATCCGTCCGCCGTGAGTCTGTCCTCTGCTGCTGCTGCCAGATCCACCACGGGGTTCAGCCGCCGCTTCAGGGATTTGCGTGCGTTGTCATCCATGGAACTTGGGGTCTCCAGGGTGAGGAACATGGCTGCAGGGCACGCAAGGGAAGACACAGGGTGCTAATTGCACTTTTGCGTGGGACAGGAGGCTTGAATCTGGCGGAAACATGCAACGCTTGTGCTTGCTGCCAACGTTATGGCAGCTACATGCAGCTTACCCTGCCCAAGCACACCCATTCCCCCTAATGCTGCCGCGCAATGAAGGCTGGAATGCACCCCTGCTAAAAGATCCGGTTTCACGCTGCATGACGTTGGTACCACCGTACTCGCAACATCAAAGTCTGCTGGATCATCTGGCTTGTCCCCAGCCATGCCGGCCACCGCAGCTGCCGAGTCCGCCATATAGTTCTCCTGAATGGCCTTGAGGCGCTTCAGTGAGCCACTGCGCTTCTTGTGCTTTGACATGTAGTACCTGCACACAGCACGACCAAGCAAGGGCAGCACTCAAAACACCGCCAGCTTCTATATTTCAACCTGCTTATAATTGCCAAAAAGACTCACACCGCAACAGTAGACATGGTGGTGCAGTGTGCAGAGTGCTGGTGAAGACACCAAGAGATGATTGGCGGACTCAGCACAGCAGATGTGGCGCATGCGTCATGCACGATGCCTCAAGGCCTCTGGCATGCCACGGTCTGGTTCCTCTTCAGCTCCTGAACACTGCACCACCAACAAGGTGTCAGCACATACTTGAAGTAGCGCACCCAGAACTCCTCCCTGTTGACCACATATCCAACCTGTAGACACATGACAGCACAGAACGCTTCAGCTCACACAGCGTGTGTGCAACAGCACAAGCAATTGAGCAGATGCTGGCCTGTTGCCAGGATCATCACACTCTGATGCTTGCCGCAGCCGCGCCTGAATAGTAGCATCGTCCAAACAAGCGGCGTGCCAGCTGGCAGAAAGTTACACCAAGCAACGTTCCACAACCCTCCACCCTACCCACCCACCCACCACCATGGTGACAACTCTGAGAGGGTGAGGGTACAACCTACCCATGAACCTCATGCCCTGAGGTCCTGCCTCACCTGGGCATCATAGATCTGCTTGAGTGCAGGCTTCTCAGCCAGCAGCTGCCGCTCATCCTCAGCTGTCAGCTGGAGTGTGGCCATGCGCTTGTCACCAGACGACCCAAACTGCACAAAACATCGCACACGATGACACGGCTTATGGTTCAGCACATGCTGACTGTCCACACAGCCATTTTGCTTTGACGAGTATGCATGCCACAGGCGGTTAAGTCTAGCAGCACAACACCACGTGGGCCTGGAAAATGTACAGTCATCTGTCTGACTGTCCAGGACAAGCTGTGCTGGCCAACCAACAAGACCCCTCAGGGTGTCTGCCTCACACCCATGATACGGTGAGGTGCTCAAAACACCCCAAAATCACACCGCACTCCCTCTTGCCTCCTGCTCAAACCTTATCCCTTACTTCCTCACTGACTCACTCATTCACTCACTCACTCACACTTGCTGCGATTGACAAACTTCCACACCGTCTCCCATCCCTGCCCTGCTCACCTGCCTAGCAAGGTCAACAATCTTGTTGGCCAACCCGCGTCTGCTGGAGCGAGCTGTGTGGGATGGCTTGCCTGCAAAGCAGCAGCAGTATATGCATGCCTCAGCGCACCAGTAACCCCCTACCCAGACTGCCAGTTGCGTGCACTTGATGCGTAAAGCACACACGACAGTTGCAGATGACAATTGCTGGCATGGTGACAAGGCACTTCATGCCTGCAGCATGGGCTGGACTGCAACCATAAACGTCAGCATAAGCAAACCAAACAGGCTGCAAGCACAAACGGCAGTTTGGCATGCTGGAACTAGTTCCAGCAGTACTGCCATGGGGTGCTTTATGACCAGCTGCTATCAATAGCACTCGCTGCTGCCCAGCACCTCTACATAGCACAGCAACAATCATGACGACAAAGAGCCTGACAAACTGCAAGGCAGTAAGGCAACGCCGATGCCAGTGCTGCACTGTGCTCGAGTATCCCAGCCGTACTACCATCACGCCCCGCCCAGTACAGCCGGCTTTCCCTCCAAAACACAAGAGGCAATTACGTCAGGGGTATGCCCAAGCCCCACTTCAGGGATGCACCCAAGCCCTTGACAAGCCAAGGCCCCACCTGCAACCCCGGCCACTTTCAGCATGGCACTGCTGCTCCAGAACTCGTCCTCAGTGAGCGCCTTTTGCTCCAGCACAAGCTTCTTGTACTGGTCACTCAGCTGCCTGCAGTCAGCAGAGTGAGGCATGTGCACGCCGTCAGGGGGAGAGGGGTGCTCAGAGCAAGCATACCCGTCAAGGGGTGAGGGGATGCTGAAGAGTCCTGCAGGTGAGCATAAATCAGAGGTGAGCATACATCAGAGAAGTGATAGTAGTGATAGTGAACTTGCAGGCCGAGAGGAGGCCTTCCTGCAGCTACAGTGCCTCCAGCACCGCGCCGCGGTTCATCAAAGCCCCTTAGCTGCCTTGGTGCTAGCAGCTGCTGCAGCACTGTGGTGCTGGTGCTGGTGTAAAGAAGCATCCATACTTAGGTGCAACGTCGCAAAGCGAAGCAGCTACAGCTGTGGCTGTAGGATCTCCCATGGCGACATGCACCCAACAAGAACTCTCACAGCCTCATGGTGTAAGATAAATGCACCTACTTGTTTGCGGCCAGCAGAGTTCTCCGCTCATCCGATGCAACCCTAGGTGTCAGCTGAGACAATCCCTGGCTGCTGCCAGCAGCGGCAGCGGCAGCCGCACCGGCAGCAGGCGTGCCTGCTCGTGCGGTGGGTGCTGCTGCTGCTAGCTCTGCTTGATCTGCTGCTGCCCGCTGGGCTTCTTGGGCGTGTGTTATGGCTGCACACAGCTCATCTCGCTCCTGCTGCAGCTGGAATCTGAACACAGGCCGAACAGTGCCAGCCTCCAACATGAGCAGCGGGTTCTTGACAGACCTCTTCTGTCCTGCAAGCATTACAGCCAGTGATAAGCGATTGGGCAGCAGCATCAGCACATATATGTTACTGGACGTCCTCTGTCCTGCAAGCGGTTAGTGTCTGTACTGCAAGCAGTGGGGAGCTGCGTGTGGGGGTGCAGGGCCTGCAAGCGTCAGCAGCAGCAGCAGCTGCACCTGTACCATGTTGTCACTCCAGCTGCTCAGTGCCGACCTGGAGCCCACACTCCTGGCAACAGAGACCGCTGACATGCTGCACATAGCACACTCTGCTGCTGCTTGCAAGCATGACAACCGCCACTGCCAACCTTGCAAGTCTGCATAGGGCAGGGGCTTGTTGACGCCCATGTGGGCCCCATAGGACCTCAGCTGCACTGCACATCACCTTTGATATCCTCCACTGCAATCTCCAGCTTTTGCGCTGCCCCACCCCTCGCCACGAATCTGATCCGGCTCTTGAATACATACAGAGTGCCTTCTGAGTAAGACTTGTCTGCATTCTGCAGCGCGCAGGGCTTGTTGCATAGGATGCTGTCTGCTGCCATTGTGTTTTGATCTTGGCTGCGTGCTGACTGGCTGCAGGGCTGTCAGCCAGAGCTGATCCTCATTGTCCGCTGCTCAGGCCTCTGACCTGCACAACCTGGCACACCAGGTTGGCCATGTGACCAGGCCTTCGTGAAACAGACTTGAAAGGCAAAGGAAAAAAAACAGATTGTCAGAAGGATGGGCTCTAGGCTCAAGGATTGTCTGGGAGCCAGATCAGATGAAGTCAATGATAGTTGAGTAAAGATATGTGGCTCTTGTGACCCCATTGCAAAGCAACCCAGTAATCACATATTAGGGTGCACCCTTAAGGGCCGATACGGTTGGTTGCTGACTGGGTTACTCCAGCCCAGCTTGAGTAACGCTTAGTCATGCTTTGTTCGGACAAGGAAGACAACGACTCCCTTGCTCAACGTGTCTGTTGTGCAGTTGTACATTCTTGAGTGAAACGAGGCTCACATTCTCCCACCACTAACTACACTTCACACTGCTCGGTGCTGCCATCAAACCTGTGTGTGCAGCAGCATGTTTCTGCTCAAGCCCACAGGGCGGTTCCCAGTAGGGTGCCAGGACTTGAAGTATTGTGCCCACCCAGATAAGGCTGCGATCGCAGCTGACAACGTGAGTCACTGACTTCCCACCAACCCCCCTCCCCACCACAACCACACTCGTGGCTTGCTGGGCCACACCAGCACTGTGTGCATGCATCAACCTGTCAGCACTGGATCAAGTTTGTGTTTTTACAGCATGTGTCGGCTTCTGCAGCCCTTTTGTGAGCGTGAGGTTGTGGCATGCATGGAATTTGATCGCCTCCCGACCCCACCCCCTTCCACCTTCCCCACCCGCTATGGTTTACGCTCCGCAGCATGTGGTGGGTAGGCTGTACTATCCTGCCAAGTGTCAGAGCCTGCTCAGCAGAGTGGTCAGCCCCCCACTGACATGGATCAGGGACTGGCACTATGCAAAGGGTGAGCCAGCCAGCTGTGGCGCTTTGGCCTGGCGGCTGTCTGAAAGCATCAGCAGCAAGTGCAGTAGCAGCATCTAATCACATTCAAACCAAACATGCAGTCGGGCCGTGGGTGATGTCACCAGCGGGGGTTGCAGCACGCTGACCATACCTAGGTTGGGGTGCACCCAGGCACCAAGGCGGCCAGCCCCCATTGCAGTCACCTCCCAGCCCCCATGCACACCGCAGGTGCAACGAGATCGCGCCTTGCAACCTTGCAAGCCTTGGCTAAGCAAGTCACGATCTACTGAGCGCACAGTCACCAGCACTGTTGGACACACCTGTGTATGAATCCTCTATGTGGACTGCTGTACTGCCCTGATTTCAGGTTATGTGAGCTGGGGCTTCAGGAACCCCTCCACCACCAAGGAGAAGCTGCTCAAGGCCACAGCACAGAACACAGTCTTTGCTCTAGGTAAGTGCGCTCTGGCGCTGCAGTATAGGAGTTAGTTATTGATAAACAAGAGCACCTGTACAGACATGCAGACGGTGTACCTGTCACCTTTTCACGGTGAATGCAGGGTAGTAATGCCTGGAGCGAAGGCATGCCTGCAAGTGCATCCAGTAGTGACAGCCCCACAGAGGTGCTTCCAGCAGTCCAGCTGTCATACCAGCAACATACTGGCTGTGCGTCTGCTGGGCCAGCAATCCAGCAGCTTCAAGTCGTGGTGGGAGAGGGATCAGGCCGTGTCGTTGCGCGGTGCAGTCAGTACCAGGAGCTGTGGTCACACTGATGTTGCTGTGTGTTGTTTGTTGCTCTGCAGGCTTGACGCGCCTGCTGAACGCCACGTACAACCCACCACCAGAAGACTCGCAGGGCAATTTCCCTGTCATCGTTTTCAGCCATGGGTGAGCGCAGCAGCAGCTTACTTGCTTTCTTGGTATCTGCCGTGCTCGCTGAACATCACAGCAGCCACAGGTGGACTCAGAAACATTCTGTTGAAGCTGCAGAGTAGGGGCGGTGTGTCTGACTAGTACACAGCCGTGCGCAGGATGCTGTGCTGTGAGCCAGCTTCGCAACCAACCAACCCTTCAGTGCAATGTGCGCTAAGGCATCAGCTCGTGCATGGGTCATGACCATGCGAGTAACGCCATATGGCCGGATGCTGCACGCTGTTTTGTCCCGCAGTGCTGCCAGCATGCGCAACACGTACAGCATCATCTGCAGTGAGCTCGCCTCACGCGGCTTCGTGGTGGCAGCAGTGGAGCATGCCGACGGCACCGCCTGCTGCACAGAGGTGAGCACTCTTTGTAGTGCCATGATCGTGACCTGTCGTTGGCAGTGCAGAGCGCCCTTGCGCGGCTGCGCATACTGTGAAGGCACAGTCTGGGGATGGTGGTGGCTGCTTGTGCACCTGGTAGTTGCATAGGTGGGGCAGTGCTTTTTCTCTTGCAGGGGTGTAGCTGCCATTGTAGATTCTGCTGCTATGAGCATGAACAGCCCCCCCCTCCTGTTATGCGCAGGAGCAGTGCAATGGTTGCGTGGTTCGTGCTGTACAAATTGCCCGGCCGCAACGGAAACCTCACCTTGTTGCCTGGGGCTGTTGTTGTCCTTGCTGCCGTCAATAGCTCACCCCGATTGGCTTGTGCAAGTCTGCAAGACTCGACCGTCCAGGCTGCTCTTGTGTGGAAGGCTCAGTGCTGTTCTTGAAACGCTGTGCCTCGCCCTGCTCCTGCTGCTGTCACAGCTTGCCAATGGCGAGTGGAAGCTGCTGCAAGGCCTGGGCAAGGGTGCTGAGCTCGAGGCCAAGTGTGACTACCGTGTAGAGGAGTGCCTCACCATGGCTCGGGTGCTGCAGGCAATGAACACAGGCAAGTGGGGGGCCTTAGCACAGGCGAAGGTGGATCCCATGGGGTGTAGGCAGGGTCTGCGAAGCCACGTTGGACGTCAGTTGCTGTTTGCCTTGATTGCCACTGCTGCCACAAGCACCAGCTGCCACAAGCCTGCCTTGTTTTGCTGCATGCTGGTGGTGGTGCGCGCTGTTCCGTGGTTGTACACCTGACGGCCTGCATGCTTGCAGGTGCTGACATCTCTGGGCTGAGCCTGTCAGGCCACTCCTCGCCCCTGTCTACCTTCAAGGGCCTGCTGGACCTTGACAGGATGGCGGTCATGGGGCACTCCTGTGGAGGCGCAACAGCAGCTGCTGCAGTGGCGGCTCACGGAGGTAGGCGGTGCGTCTTGTTAGTATCCATGAACGAGGGTGCATCACAACCAGCTGGCACGACATGTCATGCCAGGCGTGGTGAGCATGCAACTTGTTTCGTAGCACAGCAATCCCAGTCCATGCTTGAATGAAAACCGAACCTTGGGCTACACATCGTCACCTTTCATGGTGGTGTCTGCTGCCGCATTCATGTTCGTGCCTGCTGCTTCATTCAGAGTTCAAGTGTGGCATCGCCCTGGACCCTTGGTGGCCTCTGCTGCCCAGCAACAGCGCTGCGCTCAAGGGATGGCAGACCAACAGCCCACTGCTAGTCCTGGGATCTCAAGTAAGCACCATTTTGCACACCTCTTGCATGTGAGCTGTCTGCGCTGTGACAGTGGAGGCTGTTGCTATATCCCTATCGAAGGATCAGGGTCAAGCGCCAGGTGTTCAATTTGGCTTATCCCAAAAGTCCCAGCGCTTCTACTACAGACTGCGATTGTCACCTGGTTTCCAGGCGTCCTGCCAGAACGTCAGTAATGCTCGGTACTCACGCGGTTAGTGCTGCTGCTCTGCTGTGCTACTTGATGCTGTTCGCAGGACTGGAACATGCCTGGCAAGATGTGGTGTGATGGTGCACGGCAGGAAGCGGTGTTCAAGTCTTGCTGCCACAGTAACAGCAACAGCAGCAGCAGGGCAACATCCAGGCCCATGGCACGTGGCATCCCTGTGGCAGCCACCACTGGAAGCAATGGCAGCAATGACAGCAGCGGTATTGGAGGTGGTGCCATTCACGTGGTGCCTGCTGGCAGCAGCCACGGCAGCTTCACAGACCTACCCTTCCTCATCAACCCCTGGGTCAGCAACCAGCTCAGGAAGCTGGTGAGTGGAGGGTTGTATACTGGTATTCTCGTATACCACCTGCGCCGCTGTGGCTGCGTATCGCTAGCTTGCACGTTGCCCGTTCAGGTGTTGGGTGCTCATAATGTTTGGTGCATGCTGTTGCTCGGTGCAGCCCACCAGTTGCATGAGCCAGCCCCAGCTGCTCGTGAGTGCATGTCAGCAGGAGAGCTTGCAGTACCCAGCTCACTTCGATACTGGTCTGGCTTTGCCTTTTCGGTTCTCCTGTTTCCCCAGGAGTTGCTCTCAGGACTGTTGCGCTTTTGTCCTGTGTGTGTGCAGGCTGGTGCCAAGACAGCTCCTGAGGCTCAGGTTGACCCCCAGCAGGTGCAGGATGTGATCATATGGTCCAGCCACACCTTCATGCAGGACCACCTGCCCCTCAGCAACACACCAGCAGCCCTACAGCTCCAGCAGCAATGGGAGCAGCAGCAGGCAGCACAGGCCAGCAGTAGCGGCAAGCAAGACGCTGCGCAGCAGCCACATGGATTGTCCCCTCAGGGTGATGGCAGCAGCAGCAGCGGGGGTGGTGCTGATGCAGGGTTGGGTGGGTTTGAGAGGGCAGAGTCGCTTATGGATCACCTAGCAGCGGATGAGAACATGATTGTGGCGGACGAGCAGCAGGGGCGTGTGGGCAGTGGGGCTGCAGAGGCGGGTAGGGATGCACGGCCGCCCAAGGCGCACTCGCTAGACCATGACCAGGCTTTGGAGAAGGTGGGTGGAATGGGGAATAGATTGGGGTTGTGGGCAGGTTGTGAGGCTGTCATGCAAAGCATTGTCTACTGTCAGTAGGACGTGCAGCAAACGATGGCAGTGCTGATTTGCTGCCTGCATGCTTTTCATTGGCTGTGCGTGTTGCCAGGAGTGGGCCATCATGATGTCTCAGCCCAGCAGTGCCTGTCAGACGGCTGTACACCTATGTTTCACTTCATGTAATCGCTCGCCCGATTGCCACTGCCTTGAAAGTTTTTGATACTCTGCTGCTGCTGTTTCACCGGTGATATCTGCCATGCCCCTACAGGCGTCATCTGCACAGCTGGCTGCTGCAGCAGCAGACAAGCACCTGCCAGTGAGGCCCCTGGAAGAGTCTGTTTACAAGGAGCGCTTGGGCGACACAGCATACCTTGTGCGCGTGTATGCCTGAGCTGCTGCAGCTACAGCTTGTGTAGTTTGTGTCGATCAGGTGATGGGGCTGATAGGATGGATCACAGCAACAGCGCGGAGTTCGATGGATGGGTGAGTGGCACTTGTGCGTGCTTCAAAGTGCTGCATATGTGGCAAGAGCCTCTGCAGCGCATGTACATCAGGCGGTAGGGTTGGTGGGTGGGAACCCTGCACGTAGGGATTGTTATTGTGTTGGCACACTGTACGCAGGCTTTGGCTGGTCAAATTGTGATTGTTATGTTGTGCTTGGGGGGCTGCTACCCTAGTTGTACCCCTGCAGCATTGGCTTGGTGGTCTTCCTCATTCCTTATGTTCGTGGGCTGTTGGCGCACGGTCTGCTGCAACATGCAAGCCAGCACGGCTCCCGGTGGCACTTTAGGTTTGTCCCTCGATTGCATGTTATCTGCTTATGTGAATAGTCCTACAAGTGTGCAACCGTGACATGGTAATGTTGCCAAGTATGCTGTCAGACAGAGGTTGTGGAAAACAGCAAGAGGTAATGGTAGTGCTTCGTTGAGGACTGGCGCAATGAAGATGTATGCTGTGCTTGAATAGCAATCACATCTACCATCAACCTGTTACGCACAATATGTTAGGGTAAATGCATGCCGTCAACGTTGCAAATTGCACCATGCCAGGCTGGCAGGAGTTTGAACAGACTTTCCCAGCAAGAGAAGCTGTGGGACAGCCTGCAATCCACCTCGTGCTCATCTTGTCATGCACATCCTATCTGATTCACGGTCATACCCAAAGCGCACTACAAACGCCTGGCTCGAGGCTGTAGCAATCAAGCTTGTCGATCGCGCCAAGCAATCCGTGTCCAGGATCAGCCGACTGTTCCATTTCAAAACAGAACAAGTCTCAAGTCAGAAAGATCAGTTGGGCGTATTTTCGTTCACCGTGGTCCAGCGGATCACCAGGCAGCAACAGCAGCAGCATGCACCTCAGCTGGACAGTAGGGAGGTTGCAACCCCAGCTCAGCAGGCCAAGATTGCGAGCGGGCTGTATACCTCAAGCACAGAGTGTCACAGTGTACTTCAGAGAAGACCAAGTCAGTGCTGTGGCTGCTCCTGGAGATGACCTAGTGCAGGTTTGTGCTGGTGGAGGCACAGCCACGTGGGCACAGCTGCAATACCAGGGCAGCAGCAGAAGGAGCAGAAGGAGCAGCAGCAGCAAGGTCGCAACTTGTCAATTGTCTGACCAGATTGCTGTGCAATGTAAATTGGCACCATCAGCTGTGCACCTGGAGGACACTCTATGGTGAAGTGCCTGTGCGCTGTTGGTACGCAAACATCACCCTGTCTGTGACAATCACAGACACGCTGTATGTGACTGCACAAGGCATTACTACAAGCATTGTGTGTTTCTGTGCAGGTGGCCAGCAGCTGTGGAGTGACCATCCCTACAGGGTGTTGGCAAGGGAACTGCGGCATTTGTGAGGTGCGCACGACAGTAACATGCCACACCTCTTAGCGGAGGCTGCAGGCTCAGGTTGCAAGCAGTAGGTTGTGCCATCCTGTGCAGTGGGGCGCAATTGGTGAATGGTTGTCGTCATCACAGCCTCCCCACAGCTGCGCGCCAGCAACTGTTGCTTGTCGCTGTCTGTGCATGTGCCCTCAGCAATGCAGCACTGCTGGCAGCATGGCTACATGGCTGGCAGCCATGCCAACTCAATTCACCCCCTCGCAGGCGCTCCAATGCTACAGCACCCTGCTCATCATGCTGGATGATGATTACGCATGCCCCACCGTTTCTCCCAAACAGCTGTCTGTTTGTCACCCAGCTGGCGGCTGCCGCTTCTGCTTTGCATCCTGCAGGTTGAGGTGTACAAATACAGCGGCGATCCAGAGCAGGACAAAGCAGCGGCTACGTCGCCTGCAGTAGTGCGTGCTTGCATCACAAAGGTGCCGCCTGGCTATAGCAGGATTGAAGTAGCACAGATGGATGATGGCATTTGGGGTCTGGATGGTTTCGACACATAGGGCATACATGCACGCGTTGCGTTCTGTTGCAGCTGCTGCTGACGGTGCACACTGTCATACGTGTGGTTGTTGGTTGTTGGCTGACCTTTCATGCATCACCATGGCCATCAAGCCTTGTGTTACAACACATCACAGCCAACTTGCTTGGCACAAGGTGCAGTGGAGCACTGTGCTCTTTGGGGAGTGCTGCTGTGTTTGTTGTATCTGCACAGACAACTCACTAGTTTTTGGCTGCAGTAGTGTTGTTTGGTATCAGCTGAGCAACATGTGAGGAGCAGCCTTGAGCAGTGTTTTATCTTCGTCTATAGTGTTTGTCCCATGTCCTGTACACATGTTATGACGTGGCCACAAGCGGCCCAAGCGCTGGAAGGCTCGATACTTTCCCAGACATGTCTGGTGGTGCTGTTTGATCACCTAGGTAGATTTTTTGCTTCTGCATCATGAATATGAAACTGCTGGCGATATGGTGCATGATGAGATGCTTTACTGCTGGCCTCACTTTTCCGACTGCCACTGCACATGCCATACAGATATCAGAGCTGGTTGCCAATGATTGCCTTCACAAAGCTTCTGAATATTCCATTTATTCCGGGGTGTATGAATGTTGAATTCAACTAGACTGTTGAAACACATTCAACGCTTGATGTGACTCAGAGGCCATCACCAAAATTGGTTTGTCAACCCTTATGCAGGGCTGGGTGTGTTGGCACAACCTGGCAGCACTTATGCAGCGCTGGCCAGTTATTGGTGCTCACAATCTTTAGAAGATGTGCAACACTCAAAGACACTTTGCAGTGCCGTATGCATACCCTTTGCTCAAGAAAGCAAAGTTGATCCCTTCCCAGGCAGCTGTCACACTTGCACACACAAGCAGAACAGAAAACTTGCGCTAAGCATGCCAGTGGTGCCATTAGCCTCCCGCCCTAGGTGGCCTGCACCAAGCCTGCAGGAAGCAACGCCCCACCCGTGTGAAGAAACATCCCAAAGAATCAGGACCATCCCATCACACTTTGGCCACATCCATGCAGAGCGCTAGACATCACTCACGACCCTGTTGAAGAAATTGGACCGACCAGACCGCGTGCAATTGCTCGCAGTAATGTCAACACAATTCCCCGCCAAACAGAATGAAGCAATACTAAGAAATCAGCAGAAACTGCACATGGAGACTGGATAGAGGGCAACACACGATCATGCCTCCACACAGTGAGGCATGCCGCGCTGACCAGCCCAAACAAGGCCCACACACGAGTCATGCTGACCATCTTACGCTGAAGCCTAGAAGCGCCAGGCGGAGCTTTTTTGCAAGCGAATCAACAAGAAAAAGTCACGAACGCTGTGAACAAACGCACGCTGGAAGACACGCGACGCTCGACGCTCATCGACTCGTTCCTTGGAGTTTCGTCCGCGGAAGCGCCGATCCTGTGGGTGGCAGCAGATACAAGCAACGTCGATGAAATTTGAGGAAATGCTCATACAGTACAGTACAGTACAGTAATCGTTTCAGTCGCAAAGGTTGGGTTGAGTCACAGTGTCTTTCAGCAGTCCGCGCAAGGATTGCATGCCATGCACACTTCGCCCGACATTTAACCCTCAACATGACTCACCATTTCATCCTTTGGTGGCAGCAGGTTGTGCAGGCTCCACTTAAGGCTTGCTGCTGTAGGCAGGAGGGGTGGCAGGCCTACAGGCGACGAAGCAGGGCACACAGCTTGTCAGGTCTCTGCCTGAACATAGTACACTAGGGCTGCATGTGTAGCTGTGCTGTCCAGGTGCGGTGGTGGGTCGTGCAACTGAAAGTCAGACTGGCCGTCTGCCTTAGGCGAGCAAGTTGTTGCGGTTTGCAATGCCAACTGTGGCACAGAGGCTGTGCTGCAATGCCGTAATTCCACCTTCGTGCTCATTACTGCTATGTCTTGCATGCAATCGGCAGTGACAGCTAAGGCGCACAACACAAAGCTCTGGTCGCTATGATAGCACATGATCACAGCCAGAAAGCACAATCATGCATGTGTGCTGTGTCTTACTTGTACTCATCCTTGCTCTTGTAGCTGTCCTTGCTGTCATACTTGTAGCTGTCCTTGCTGTCATACTTGTAGCTGTCCTTGCTCTTGTAGCTGTCCTTGGTGTCGTACTTGTACTCATCCTTGTACTCAGGCTTCTTGTAGCTGTCCTTGCTCTCATACTTGTACTCATCCTTGTACTCAGGCTTCTTGTACTCGGACTTCTTGTACTCGTCCTTGCTGTAGCTGTCCTTGCTCTCATACTTGTAGCTGTCCTTGCTCTTGTACTCATCCTTGTACTCAGGCTTCTTGTACTCATCCTTGCTCTTGTAGCTGTCCTTGCTCTCGTACTTGTACTCATCCTTGCTCTTGTACTCATCCTTGCCCTCGTACTTGTAGCTGTCCTTGCTCTTGTACTCAGGCTTGTTGTAGCTGTCCTTGCTCTCATACTTGTAGCTGTCCTTGTCCTTGTACTCGGGCTTGCCCTCATACTTGTACTCATCCTTGCTCTTGTACTCATCCTTGCTCTTGTACTCATCCTTGCTCTTGTACTCGTCCTTGTACTCGGGCTTCTTGTACTCGGGCTTCTTGTACTCATCCTTGCTCTCGTACTTGTAGCTGTCCTTGCTCTTGTAGTCATCCTTGCTGTAGCTGTCCTTGCTCTTGTACTCATCCTTGCTCTTGTACTCGTCCTTGTACTCGGGCTTCTTGTACTCGGACTTCTTGTAGTCATCCTTGCTCTCGTACTTGTAGCTGTCCTTGCTCTTGTAGTCATCCTTGCTGTAGCTGTCCTTGCTCTTGTACTCATCCTTGCTCTTGTACTCGTCCTTGTACTCGGGCTTCTTGTACTCGGACTTCTTGTAGTCATCCTTGCCCTCATACTTGTACTCATCCTTGCTCTTGTAGTCATCCTTGCTGTAGCTGTCCTTGCTCTCATACTTGTAGCTGTCCTTGCTCTTGTACTCGTCCTTGTACTCAGGCTTCTTGTACTCGGACTTCTTGTAGTCATCCTTGCCCTCATACTTGTACTCATCCTTGCTCTTGTAGTCATCCTTGTACTCAGGCTTCTTGTACTCGTCCTTGTACTCGTCCTCCTTGTAGTCATCCTTCTTGTACTCCTTGTATTCAGGCTCGGCCCTGTGTAGGTGAAGGGGGTGAAGGTATTTAAATGTGAGTGTCCTGAAACTGCGGTGTCAACATGCTGAAGTAGTGCAGGTGATGCAATCCTCTGCATGTGAGGCACACCCCAAGATCATACGCACATGACGCCTAGCCACACATGCCTGCATGTGTATTATTGCTTGTTTGGCAGCATGCAGAGGTGCTGCGGCCAGCATAACATGCATGACCACGTGAACCAGACTCATGAAGCTGCTTTGTGTCAGCTGCAAGGAGGCCACTTGATTGGCACACTGCTCGACCAGTTTCTGGGCCAACTTACTTGTGCCATTTGTCCTTGCTCTTTTGCTGCAGCAGGACATGGTGTGGCAGAGCAGAGACACACGGCACTTTAGTGGCCACAAAGGCTTCCAGTTGCTGTGACATACTTGCTTAGTGACGATGTGCACTCTACTGGCTGGGGAAGCCTGTGTATTGCAGCAGCAGGTGGCCAAAAACTGACCTCGGCTGCTGCTAGGGCCACCATGCCCAGCAGGGCCAGCGCTATCAATGTACGCCTCATGTTGCCTGACGTTTTTACAAGCCGAAGTTGAAGATGTTTGTTTTCTCCTCGTTGGCTGGCAGCGCTTGCTTTAGTATGGAGCCACCGGCGAGAAGAAGTTAACAGTACTTACCGGCAAGCGTACAGTGTACTTTAGGATAGTGTCCTATTGTAACCCCACCCTAATACCGTGATCTGAATTGATTCAATTGCCGCTAATCATTATTTTATTGAGGCCAGGGTAAGCCGCACACATGCATGGCGACGATTTCAATTTGGAGGTGATCCCACTGGTACAGGTACTGTAATGGTGCACACTATGATAGCCTGATCGCCTCTTAGGGACAACCCTGAAACTCACAGATGCATTTGGCTATGAAGTGTATCATATGCTGACCCCAGCGTGTGTTGTTGCCCTGCAGCTGCCTCCTTCTGCCACAAATGGCAGACCTGCATTCTCTATACATGCACCCAAAAACTTTTTTAGACAGATCAATGAAACTTACCACGACGCCAGCTTGGTTGCAGATAATGCCCCAAGGAACATGCAGGGCGGCGGAGGGGGGGTGCTCACTGGCAGTACTTGTACCCCACTGGTGGGAGATCGGAACTCCCTTTCACAATGCCCTGACCATGAGCTGACCAGCTGTCCAAATGGTTTGTTTGCTGCATGCATGCACGCTGCTCAGAGCGTGGGTTCTGTTGCAAGGCTGCTGTGACTTTGCCTGCAACAGATATCAAAAACCTCAATACTGTATACTGTCAGGTGCAGGCGTACACGGATGACCGGACCTCTGGTCACCAGCAGTTGCAACCATACGAGTCCATTCACTCACGATAACAACTACCTTCGACAGTGAGGATCACTGATGGACAGTGACCCGATGCTTTCACTGCATGAAATTACACCCCCGTCCCCAGCTGGACTGCCTACACAGTGACGTCAACGCTTGTAACTGCCCGTAACCATGCTGCCACACACCCTGCATGCTATGGGACCCGACGAGCTTGTCCCACAACGACAGCAGCAGCCATGCATCCTGCTGGTTATGCACTGCTGCAGTAGCCGCAGCTGGCTGATGCAGCATTGCTGCTGCAATGCTACTACTGACAAAACTTGATGCTGTACCCGCCAGTTGCTGGGTCCTGCTCAGCCTTGAAGTTATCCAAAGACAGCCCGATTTTGCCCAACAGGCTGTTGCCCAAGTCCTTCAACTTCCCTGCAGGCAGCATACACATCCAATGGGGTGTCGAAAAGGCTGAGAGATCAGGGGGTTTCTGGAGAGTGCAACATAAAGGCAAGAGACAACCCACGCATACCGCCTTGGCGTCCAGTGTCTGATTACGCATGCACATGGAAAGCTGTCTCTCATTGCGCAGGCCAGCACTAGAACCTTGGCATCATCCCATTAGTGGAGCATGAGGCCAGGGCCTGGCATCCACGTGCCAGCACCACACAACGGGGTGCTGATGGCATTGACTGGCACAACTGCAAGGCACTGACTGGCACAGCTGCGCTTCAAAAAGGGGTGCTGACAGCACTGACCGGCACAGCTGCGCTTGGATATGGGGTGCTGAGGGCGCTGACTAGCACAGCTGCAACTAAAACTCACCCATCATTTCCTCCTTCATCTTTTCTTGCCGCTGCTGCACCTCCGGTTGCAGCTCCTGCACCAGCTTGGCTGCCCAGCTGCTGTCCGGCTCCAACTCTAGCACCTGCGACAACATGACAAAGTGTGAAGTGTGACTGTGCATGGCAACTGTGAAGATGAGACCAGGGTGACTTCAATGCCAGGCATGATACTTGAAAAATGAACAGGCACTGCTTTGAAGGTCCAACAACATGCCCTCCCACCACAGTAGGTAGTGTGTGCACCCCAGCTGGCCTGTTGCTGCTGTGTAGGCCCCTTCAGGAACTACTGACTTGAGCCTAGCGGACGCTGAGCTGACGCTGCTGATGTGACCACAAGCATGCTGGGAACGCTCTGCAGATAGGTGCTAGACAGTGCCAGTCGAAGTTGAGTCAGCGCACCCTCTGAGCATCTGCAAGCGCACGTTCCAAATCGTCCATTTCCTGCAGCGCCTGGGCACGCCGCACAAGCGCCTGCATGTCAGCCATCCCAGCACAGCACAGCACATCACGGTACCATTGAGCACAGGCAGCAACAAAGGATACATACAGTGGAGCAATAGCGTGCAAACATGCAAAGTCGTGCCACCTGTGGAGCTTCGTGGTTGTGTTTGAAGCTCCCAGCAGGCCTTGCTGTGTTCATGTCACAGCTGGACAGAAAAGGCAGATGCTGGTGGCAGGGCCACGCTGTGAGACTGACCACTTCTCTCCCAGCATTGGCACTGCGCGCATGTGCTTACACTGCAAGTTAGCTTGATTGCGTCGATGCTGCTGACTTGGGCATGGTCACTCTGCCATACCTCAACATGCATGCAGCTGCTGCGCAAGCCACCGCAGCTTACCTTTACGTAGGAGTCGTTGATTGTCAGCGCGTTTGTGCACTGCTCCACTGCCAGCTGCCACATCTCCTTTTTCAAGTAGCATGCTGCAGCATTACAGAGGTACACAGCCCGCTGCTGTGCATCCTCTGGGGCCTGGTCTATCGCCTGCATGCATGCAGGTGCAGGGAGCAGGCGCAGCGCAAGTGTGGTGCCAGCACTTTGCATGTGCTGAATGCAAAGGAGTAAGCATACCTAAGCCTATGAAATGGGCATCTGCATAGGATGCGTTGGCAAAGGGCAAGTGTCCAGATCCTGCAGAACACCATCAAGACCGAACGCAGCTGCTGCTGGGGAGTTCATGAACGCATGCTGTGTCTTCTGATGATGTTGCATATAGACAACACCACAGACACTGACAGCAGACACACAGCAGAAGCACGGGTCACGGACAGCATACCTGCCAGTACAGCTGCAGTGCTTCATCATGATCTCCTCGCGCATAAGCTGCGTTGCCTTCCTGCTTCAAACGATCACAGTCGGCTAGAAGCTGCCGCAGCTGTTCAGCATCACTGGTGGACACTGCTGATGCCTCCTCTTGCTCAGGATGATTCGCATCTGCTGCAGGATTTGCACCCTCACTGCTTCCTGCCTGTGCGGCCTCGGGCAGCACACTGCTTGGGCCAACGTCATCCTCTGGTGGCAGTTCTTCTATCGTGCAGGACTGGGACTGCCCAAGGATGTCTGCCTGGTCGTTTGGGCTGGTGGTCATGTTGGTGATCAGAAGCAGTGTTGTGCAGCTGAAGCCTTGCTGGGTTGATGTATTCTTGGAGACTTGCTGCGGGCTACCTATTACATTGGCAATGCATATGCACTGCTGCTGTGCCTGCTTGCTGCTTCTGGAAGTTGCCAACTGCCATGCAAGGATTCCCATGCATGGCTTGCTGAAGAACGCGAAAAGCTGTGGATCAGCCAATCAGGGCACACGCAGATGACTACCGATTTAGCTGAATATTTTACCTTGTCCATCGCAGCGCTGATCAAGCTCAACAGGCATGCAAACCACCTGAACACCTGGATCACATGCCCAAAATCTCTCTAGCATGCTGCTGTCTGTGGCCCTTGCTGATCACAGCAGTCGTCGCTACAAAGGTAGCCATAGTGGGAGGTGGTGTCGGAGGCACAGCAGCTGCATACTTCCTGCGCAAGGACAACCCTGACTGGCACATCGAGCTGTGAGTCGCACCAATTGCTGACATAGCTTACACAATAAGCAGCCAGGTCAGGTGTAACCATTTTTACATGCAAACCACCATTGGCACCGTTTGCAGCTTCACCCTCGACAGGAAGCAGGTAACATGAGCCATGTCCCCCACCCCCTCTGCTCTCAGGTTTGAGAGGGATGAGTGCGTTGGTGGCCGCACTAGAGAAGTGACCTTGGATGGCAAGGTGAGCTTTGGATAGAAAATGTTGGAGAAGGCCAGGGAATCTGGTAGCCAGGCCTGGTCAGTTCGTGTACAGGCAAGACCGCACACAAGGGTGCACTGCACCCATGTGGCCCATGCATTGCCGCAGCACAACAGGCCAAGGCAGCTGCCACCGCCGCTATCCCCCCCCCCCCTCGGTGCAGGTCCTGGAGCTGGGTGCCTCCATCATCCACGGAGCCACTCACTCCAGACACCCCACCCTTTGCCCCGCGTCCACCTTGCAGGTCCTTGAGCTTGGAACCCACAACATTCACGGAGCCACTCAATACCAGGCAACTCCGTTCTTTCCCCCTTGCCTTCCCCCTTCCCTGCCGCCGCTACCCCCCCCCCCCCTTGGTGCAGGTCCTGGAGCTGGGTGCCTCCATCATTCACGGAGCCACTCAATACCAGACGTCTCGTTGCTTTCCCCCTTGCCCTTCCCCCTCTCCCGCCGCTCCCCCCACCCCCCTCGGTGCAGGTCCTAGAGCTGGGTGCCTCCATCATCCACGGGGCCAATGAGTACATGCTGTCACTGGCAAAGGAGATGGGCCTCACCCTGGACACAGGAGATGACACAGGGGCAGCCTTCAGCATATGGGATGGGAAGGACTTTGTACTCTCTCAGGTGAAACCCCAGTGTTGACCCTGAGTTGTTGCATGGCAAGGTCCAGAGGTGACTGCATGCATGGCTCTGGTCGTTCAGCTGTTGCATGGCTCTCATGTTCGCCATGCAGCCATGGAGTGGCCCACCTTGATGGAGAAAAAGGGCACCTGGATGTGAGATGACTAGGTGTGCATTGAACAACAATGTGCATGCACACACACCAACATGAAGGGTGCTGGTAGGCTTGACCTAGCAGCTGTGGCATCAGGAAGGAGACAAAGGGCCCCTAGTGATGCCCTGCTGGTGATTCGAGCTTGTGCTGTGCTGTGCTGTGCCTCTGATATGTGCTGGCCGCAGACAGGCAATGCCCTTGCCGACTTCTGGGCTGTAGCCAAGCGGTATGGAGTCACGCCGCTCAGGTGCGGTAGACCACTGAATGCCCCTTGCTGCAGCATGTCTGTCCTGCCTTGTGAGCCATGCATACGATAGTCCCTCTGGCTTTAAATCCATTAGCAGCTGCGGCGGCAGCATTAGTTGCGGGTGCATGAATGCAGAGGTAGAGGAGCTCGTTTTGGCGGCAAAGCACACAACGAAAAGGCCCCTCAAGGGCTCACTGCCAGAGGCCTAGCCAGGCTTGGCCCTTGACTAAAGCTCTGTTGGTGGTCTGTTCTGCTCTGTGGAAAGAGAATCTCTGCATGGTGTCTGCATTCAGGCATAGGGGGCTTTCCCTGCCAGTGTCAGAGTATGGCCCCACATGTCACCGGGCAATGTGGCGCATTTGACAACATGCGCACGCCACCTTGGGTCTGTGTGGTGCTCTGCAGGTACAAGTGGCTCTCTGAAGAGGCCGGCAGGAAGTTTGGCGGCATATACAAGCTGCAGCAGCAGGGCATTGCCTTCACAACACCTGAGGCATGGCTGACTCAGCTGGATCTGTACAATGTGACACAGCAACGGGCCGCAGACTACATGACGGTGAGCCTGTTAGCTGGCTTGACACAGAACTGCAGGGATTGGTACTTCTGTTGTGCTGTTTTGCGCCTCTAATGCTGCACCAGCAGCATACATCGTCCAGCTGGCCGCCAGGACTTAGCTACACACCTGTGGTGTGTATGTACGCATCCCCCCTTTGTGCTTCAAGCACTGTTGCATGCAGCACTGCAGCTCAGGCTCATTGCCGCTGATTGGTACATCACAAAAAAGCCTGGCAGTCTTCACAATGCAAAAAAGGGGGATCGGACTCCACGCCTTCAAATCACTGACCAGCATGCATTGGGCCAGTGGCGCCTCAACAGCAATAAGTTCCTGGTGTTTGGATGCTGCTTATGCTGTTATGAGCCAGACGACACCCAAAGGCTAGCTCAGCAAAATGCATGAGACTGCTACCGTAGTAGATTCACTCCACTGCCGGCAAGGCACCTGAGAGGTGGCGGCTAGGGCATGGGGTGCCCCAAGCGCCCCAGCGTCGCCACAAACATAATTCATACACGCTGCTTGCACGCTGTTGGTGTGGGCCAGAGTGCTACTGCATGGAACCGACTCCTCAAAATGACGCACCTGACTACTACAGCGCTGTGGGCAATGACATCTGCGGGGTTGTGGCCAGGGTCCAAGGTGTGACGTGACTGCCCTGCACCGTGCCAGTGGCGCCGTAAAAGCAATAAGTATTTTGTTTTTGGATGCTGCTTATGCTGTAATGAGCGAGACTGCACACAGACAAGCGCTCGGCAAGATGCATGAGACTGCTACCGTAGTAGGCACTGCCGGCAAGGCGCATGAGGGGTGGCGGCTAGGGCATGGGTGCCCCAAGCGCCCCAGCGTCGCCACAAAGATAAATCATATACGCTGTTTGCATGCTGTTGGTGTTGTCCAGAGTGCTACTGCATAGAACTGACTCCTGAAAATGAGGCACCTGACTACTACAGTGCTGTGGGCAACGACCTGCGGGGTGGTGGCCAGGGTCCATGGTGTGACGTGACTGCCCTGCACCAGGCCAGTGGCGCCTCAACAGCAATAAGTAATTCGTGTTTGAAAGTTGCTTATGCTGTTATGAGCGAGACTGCACACAGACAAGCACTCGGCAAGATGCATGAGACTGCTACCGTAGTAGGCACTGCCAGCAAGGCACATGAGGGGTGGCGGCTGGGCATGGGGTGCCCCAAGCGCCCCCGCGTTGCCACAAACATAAATTATACACACTGTTTGCATGCTGTTGGTGTCGGCCAGAGTGCTACCGCCTTGAACTGACTTGTCACAATGACGCACCTGACTACTACTGTGCTGTGGGCACCAACATGTGCGGGGTGGTGGCGAGGGTCCATGGTGTGACGTGACTGCCCTGCGCCGGGCCAGTGGCGCCTCAACAGCAATAACTTTTACGTGTTTGGAAGTTGCTCATGCTGTAATGAGCGACACTGCACACAGATACCGCTCGGCAAGATGCATGAGACTGCTACCGTAGTAGGCACTGCGGGCAAGGCACATGAGGGGTGGTGGCTAGGACATGGGTGCCCCAAGCGCCCCAACGTTGCCACAAACATAGTTATACACGCTGTTTGCGTGCTTTTGGTGTTGTCCAGAGTGCTACTGCATAGAACTGACTCCTGAAAATGAGGCACCTGACTACTACAGTGCTGTGGGCAACAATCTGTGCGGGGTGGTGGCCAGGGTCCATGGTGTGACGTGACTGCCCTGCGCCTCAACAGCAAGAAGTATTTCGTGTTTGGATGCTGCTTATGCTGTTCTGAGCCAGACTACACCAAGAGGCTAGCTCAGCAAGGTGCATGAGACTGCTACTGCCTGTGGTACGCACTGCCGGCAAGGCACATGTGGAGGAGGGGTGGTGGGTTGGGCATGGGGTGCCCAAAGCGCCCCAGCATTGCCACGTGCATTGTGCACAAACATAAATTATACACACTGTTTGCATGCTGTTGGTGTTGTCCAGAGTGCTACTGCATAGAACTGACTCCTCAAAATGACGCACCTGACTACTACTGTGCTGTGGGCAACAATCTGTGCGGGGTGGTGGCCAGGGTCCATGGTGTGACGTGACTGCCCTGCACCAGGCCAGTGGCGCCTCAACAGCAATAAGTAGTTCGTGTTTGAAAGTTGCTTATGCTGTTATGAGCGAGACTGCACACAGACAAGCACTCGGCAAGATGCATGAGACTGCTACCGTAGTAGGCACTGCCAGCAAGGCACATGAGGGGTGGCGGCTGGGCATGGGGTGCCCCAAGCGCCCCCGCGTTGCCACAAACATAAATTATACACACTGTTTGCATGCTGTTGGTGTCGGCCAGAGTGCTACCGCCTTGAACTGACTTGTCACAATGACGCACCTGACTACTACTGTGCTGTGGGCACCAACATGTGCGGGGTGGTGGCGAGGGTCCATGGTGTGACGTGACTGCCCTGCGCCGGGCCAGTGGCGCCTCAACAGCAATAACTTTTACGTGTTTGGAAGTTGCTCATGCTGTAATGAGCGACACTGCACACAGATACCGCTCGGCAAGATGCATGAGACTGCTACCGTAGTAGGCACTGCGGGCAAGGCACATGAGGGGTGGTGGCTAGGACATGGGTGCCCCAAGCGCCCCAACGTTGCCACAAACATAGTTATACACGCTGTTTGCGTGCTTTTGGTGTTGTCCAGAGTGCTACTGCATAGAACTGACTCCTGAAAATGAGGCACCTGACTACTACAGTGCTGTGGGCAACAATCTGTGCGGGGTGGTGGCCAGGGTCCATGGTGTGACGTGACTGCCCTGCGCCTCAACAGCAAGAAGTATTTCGTGTTTGGATGCTGCTTATGCTGTTCTGAGCCAGACTACACCAAGAGGCTAGCTCAGCAAGGTGCATGAGACTGCTACTGCCTGTGGTACGCACTGCCGGCAAGGCACATGTGGAGGAGGGGTGGTGGGTTGGGCATGGGGTGCCCAAAGCGCCCCAGCATTGCCACGTGCATTGTGCACAAACATAAATTATACACACTGTTTGCATGCTGTTGGTGTTGTCCAGAGTGCTACTGCATAGAACTGACTCCTCAAAATGACGCACCTGACTACTACTGTGCTGTGGGCAACAATCTGTGCGGGGTGGTGGCCAGGGTCCATGGTGTGACGTGACTGCCCTGCACCAGGCCAGTGGCGCCTCAACAGCAATAAGTAGTTCGTGTTTGAAAGTTGCTTATGCTGTTATGAGCGAGACTGCACACAGACAAGCACTCGGCAAGATGCATGAGACTGCTACCGTAGTAGGCACTGCCAGCAAGGCACATGAGGGGTGGCGGCTGGGCATGGGGTGCCCCAAGCGCCCCCGCGTTGCCACAAACATAAATTATACACACTGTTTGCATGCTGTTGGTGTCGGCCAGAGTGCTACCGCCTTGAACTGACTTGTCACAATGACGCACCTGACTACTACTGTGCTGTGGGCACCAACATGTGCGGGGTGGTGGCGAGGGTCCATGGTGTGACGTGACTGCCCTGCGCCGGGCCAGTGGCGCCTCAACAGCAATAACTTTTACGTGTTTGGAAGTTGCTCATGCTGTAATGAGCGACACTGCACACAGATACCGCTCGGCAAGATGCATGAGACTGCTACCGTAGTAGGCACTGCGGGCAAGGCACATGAGGGGTGGCGGCTAGGGCATGGGTGCCCCAAGCGCCCCAACGTTGCCACAAACATAGTTATACACGCTGTTTGCGTGCTTTTGGTGTTGTCCAGAGTGCTACTGCATAGAACTGACTCCTCAAAATGAGGCACCTGACTACTACAGTGCTGTGGGCAACAATCTGTGCGGGGTGGTGGCCAGGGTCCATGGTGTGGCGTGACTGCCCTGCGCCTCAACAGCAAGAAGTATTTCGTGTTTGGATGCTGCTTATGCTGTTCTGAGCCAGACTACACCAAGAGGCTAGCTCAGCAAGGTGCATGAGACTGCTACTGCCTGTGGTACGCACTGCCGGCAAGGCACATGTGGAGGAGGGGTGGTGGGTTGGGCATGGGGTGCCCAAAGCGCCCCAGCATTGCCACGTGCATTGTGCACAAACATAAATTATACACACTGTTTGCATGCTGTTGGTGTTGTCCAGAGTGCTACTGCATAGAACTGACTCCTCAAAATGACGCACCTGACTACTACTGTGCTGTGGGCAACAATCTGTGCGGGGTGGTGGCCAGGGTCCATGGTGTGACGTGACTGCCCTGCACCAGGCCAGTGGCGCCTCAACAGCAATAAGTAGTTCGTGTTTGAAAGTTGCTTATGCTGTTATGAGCGAGACTGCACACAGACAAGCACTCGGCAAGATGCATGAGACTGCTACCGTAGTAGGCACTGCCAGCAAGGCACATGAGGGGTGGCGGCTGGGCATGGGGTGCCCCAAGCGCCCCCGCGTTGCCACAAACATAAATTATACACACTGTTTGCATGCTGTTGGTGTCGGCCAGAGTGCTACCGCCTTGAACTGACTTGTCACAATGACGCACCTGACTACTACTGTGCTGTGGGCACCAACATGTGCGGGGTGGTGGCGAGGGTCCATGGTGTGACGTGACTGCCCTGCGCCGGGCCAGTGGCGCCTCAACAGCAATAACTTTTACGTGTTTGGAAGTTGCTCATGCTGTAATGAGCGACACTGCACACAGATACCGCTCGGCAAGATGCATGAGACTGCTACCGTAGTAGGCACTGCGGGCAAGGCACATGAGGGGTGGTGGCTAGGACATGGGTGCCCCAAGCGCCCCAACGTTGCCACAAACATAGTTATACACGCTGTTTGCGTGCTGTTGGTGTTGTCCAGAGTGCTACTGCATAGAACTGACTCCTGAAAATGAGGCACCTGACTACTACAGTGCTGTGGGCAACAATCTGTGCGGGGTGGTGGCCAGGGTCCATGGTGTGACGTGACTGCCCTGCGCCTCAACAGCAAGAAGTATTTCGTGTTTGGATGCTGCTTATGCTGTTCTGAGCCAGACTACACCAAGAGGCTAGCTCAGCAAGGTGCATGAGACTGCTACTGCCTGTGGTACGCACTGCCGGCAAGGCACATGTGGAGGAGGGGTGGTGGGTTGGGCATGGGGTGCCCAAAGCGCCCCAGCATTGCCACGTGCATTGTGCACAAACATAAATTATACACACTGTTTGCATGCTGTTGGTGTTGTCCAGAGTGCTACTGCATAGAACTGACTCCTCAAAATGACGCACCTGACTACTACTGTGCTGTGGGCAACAATCTGTGCGGGGTGGTGGCCAGGGTCCATGGTGTGACGTGACTGCCCTGCACCAGGCCAGTGGCGCCTCAACAGCAATAAGTAGTTCGTGTTTGAAAGTTGCTTATGCTGTTATGAGCGAGACTGCACACAGACAAGCACTCGGCAAGATGCATGAGACTGCTACCGTAGTAGGCACTGCCAGCAAGGCACATGAGGGGTGGCGGCTGGGCATGGGGTGCCCCAAGCGCCCCCGCGTTGCCACAAACATAAATTATACACACTGTTTGCATGCTGTTGGTGTCGGCCAGAGTGCTACCGCCTTGAACTGACTTGTCACAATGACGCACCTGACTACTACTGTGCTGTGGGCACCAACATGTGCGGGGTGGTGGCGAGGGTCCATGGTGTGACGTGACTGCCCTGCGCCGGGCCAGTGGCGCCTCAACAGCAATAACTTTTACGTGTTTGGAAGTTGCTCATGCTGTAATGAGCGACACTGCACACAGATACCGCTCGGCAAGATGCATGAGACTGCTACCGTAGTAGGCACTGCGGGCAAGGCACATGAGGGGTGGTGGCTAGGACATGGGTGCCCCAAGCGCCCCAACGTTGCCACAAACATAGTTATACACGCTGTTTGCGTGCTTTTGGTGTTGTCCAGAGTGCTACTGCATAGAACTGACTCCTGAAAATGAGGCACCTGACTACTACAGTGCTGTGGGCAACAATCTGTGCGGGGTGGTGGCCAGGGTCCATGGTGTGACGTGACTGCCCTGCGCCTCAACAGCAAGAAGTATTTCGTGTTTGGATGCTGCTTATGCTGTTCTGAGCCAGACTACACCAAGAGGCTAGCTCAGCAAGGTGCATGAGACTGCTACTGCCTGTGGTACGCACTGCCGGCAAGGCACATGTGGAGGAGGGGTGGTGGGTTGGGCATGGGGTGCCCAAAGCGCCCCAGCATTGCCACGTGCATTGTGCACAAACATAAATTATACACACTGTTTGCATGCTGTTGGTGTTGTCCAGAGTGCTACTGCATAGAACTGACTCCTCAAAATGACGCACCTGACTACTACTGTGCTGTGGGCAACAATCTGTGCGGGGTGGTGGCCAGGGTCCAAGGTGTGACGTGACTGCCCTGCACCGGGTCAGTGGCGCCTCAACAGCAATAATTTTTCTGTATTAGAAAGTTGCTTATGCTGTTATGAGCGAGACTGCACACAGACAAGCGCTCGGCAAGATGCGTGGGACTGCTACCATAGTAGGCACTGCCGGCAAGGCACATGAGGGTGGTGGCTAGGGCATGGGGTGCCCCCAGCGCCCCAACATCGCCACAAACATAAATCATACACCCTGTTTGCAGGCTTTTGGTGTTGTCCAGAGTGCTACTGCATAGAACTGACCCCTGAAAATGAGGCACCTGACTACTACAGTGCTGTGGGCAACGATCTGTGCGGGGTGGTGGCCAGGGTCCATGGTGTGACGTGACTGCCCTGCACCGGGCCAGTTGCACCTCAAAAGCAATAAGTATCTCGTGTTTGGATGCTGCTTATGCTGTTATGAACCAGACTACACCCAAAGGCTCACTCAGCAAGATGCATGAGACTGCTACCGTAGTAGGCACTGCCGGCAAGGCACCGGAGACAAAGCAATCGGCTACCGGGACTGGTTTCACTCTTGCTAAATGGGCTCACAAGACATTCTTCCCTAGGCTGTACCTTGTAACACAACTACACAAACAACAATGTAGCTCATCCGCCTTGCCGCTACCTGGACTTTGGCCGTAGGTCAGTGGCAGAGACTGTCCCCCTGGCACAGGCACCTTCCTTTTACAGTCCAGCGACTTCGGGTGGCGTCAACCTTGTGGCTTACGCTGTCTCAACCACCTGTTGCTCAAATCTGCAGGACCATTTGAAGCAAGGCATGTGGCGCTACGGTGCTGGGCGGTTTATCGACGAGCTTGCTGGCGCTATCAACAGGATCAACTACAACCAGAACAATGAGCAGCTCAATGCCCTAGCAGGTGATTTTTGCTGCGCTTTGGGGGGACGGCATGGTGGGGACTGGAGCAGGGCGCGCGGCGGTCTGGGGACTTCCATCAAACATTGCAGAAGTCTTAAACCTTGAACCATACCAGGTGCGCCAGGGAGAGCAGTTGCCGCACACTGATCCCCCTTGTGTTGCCCGATTGCAGGTCCCCTCTGACCTCCAGTACATGCTCAGCGCGACACGGAAGTCAGCTCATGCACCTCTGGCTCCTCATGGCTTTTCTCCTGCCCCCAACCTGCATATCTTGCATCCCTGAATTTGATGCGCAGGTCTTGTGTCATACCTCCCAGCTGCAAACCCTGAGGTTTACGCCATCAAGGAGGGCAATGCAGCATTACCCCAGAAACTGGCAGCAGCAGCCAAGCTGCAGGGACTCCACTTGCACACAAGCGTCCAGACTGTCACTATGGCCAGCGACGGCACGTTCAACCTGACAGTGCGGCCCACAGCCGCCACCGCTGCTGCAACAGCAATGCAGGCAGCAGCGACGGCTGCACACCATACAACAGGCCACAGTGGGAGCCTAAGCTCAGGAGATGAACAGCTACAGCCACAGCAGCAGCAGCAGCCGTCATTGCAGCAGGAAGATCAGCAGGAGGTTCCCAGGGAGGTGCAGGAACTTGGCCCATATGATGCCGTCATCATAGCCACCCCCTTAGAAGGCAGCGGCCTGACCCTCAAGGGTTTAGACCCTAAACCCCACCTGCCGCCGCGCAGCTACCAGCAAACCACCACCAGCTTTGTCACTGGGTACCTCGACGCCTCCTTCTTCAACAGGGCTGACTTAGCCCCTGGGGATATCTTTGTAACCGATAGGGCTCAAACGCCGTTCTCTGTGGTGGCTAATAAGGGGACTGTGAGTGTCACTGCTGTACCTCAGGAGGCAGACAGCTCAGACGTCTGCGGGGGCCAGGTGGGTAGCCGCAGCATCCCTCAGCACGCACAGCAGGAGCAGGACAGCACTGCTGGCAAGCAAGGGTTGGAGCAAGTTGGACAGCAGCTGCAGGAACCGGAGCAGATACCTCTGTGGAAGGTGTTTTCTGAGCAGCCGCTGAGCTGGCACGACCTGCGCACGCTGTTTGTCAATGGCACAGTGGTGGCCAGCAAGACGTGGGCGGCATATCCCAAGTGAGTGCTGTTGAACCTCGATTTGAACACTGTATTTCACAGTCTGTTATGTATGCATGCAGGAGTGTGACCGTGTTTGGGGGTCAGGGGCCCACAGGCCATGCAGGACTGTTGTGTGAAGGGCTGACTTGCCGCACCATGGCATAGCACGTGTGATTAATCAGCAAGGGAGGTGCTGCCCTGCGTGTGTGTTGTTGCCGCCTGCATACTTAGCTACAGCTTGAGCACAGGAGTGACAAATCAAATACAGCGCTGATCCTCAGGCTGCTGAGTTGTGCTTTGTGTACGTGAAGGTTGGCTCTCTGCCACACAGGTGTCTGGATCAACATTTTGTGTGTTGCTGCACAGGTTTCAACCGCCAGAGAAGTTTGCGCCCTTCCTGCTTGGCCCTGGGCTATGCTACAACAATGCTCTGGAGAATGCAGCCTCAGCAATGGAGGTGGCAGCAGTTGCAGCCAAGAACTGTGCGCTGCTTGTTCAGCAACGTGCAAAAGCCGCTGCGCAGCAGCAGCAGTGGCGGGATCGTCCCGCAGATCAAGCAGCTGGGGCCCCAGAAGTTGCTGTAGAATGAGTTGCTCAGCTGCCATAGGGTGTTGGTTTCCACTGTGCGCACAGATCTGGATACTGGGGTTCTTGAATACAAGAGGTGTGTCAAGGTAAAGCTACAACTGAGTGTACGGCACCATGCTCACACTGATCGACATGCATCCCTGATGACGAATAAGGGTACCACATGCCGCCCTCCTCAGCAAGCAATACATCAGACTACTGCCCCCCACACACCCCATCTGAACTGCATCAGCAGACACAGTCAAAATTGGTTGGATTACGAACAAAAACACGGTCAAAAGCAGCAGCTGGTCAGAGATCTCACAGCCCCTGCAACACCACAGCACTGCTGCTGTCTGGCTCTAGCCCCTTACCCCGCAGCCACCCCAGCAGCAGCCGCACACACCGCCCATTCATCTCTTCACGCAGCTGCTGCAGCGCCGTGCGGGTGCGCCAGATAGCATCCTCAGGCAGCCGTGCCACCCTGAACATTGCATCCAACTCGTCCTCTCCTGGCTGCTGCTCAAACACTGTGTCTGCTGACAGCAGGCTGTAGGCCTCAAGGAAGGCACGGTCTGCAAGCACGGGGACGCCTGCAACATTGCCAGTACAGTGCCGGACAGTAAAGAAAGGCACATGACAATACAATGAACGAGCTGCGATCAGTGGTTGACTCTGTCGCCGACTGGTGACAGGGAGGCTCCTTGTCACCAGTGTGTGCGGCAAGGAAGAGGGGACCAACAGCAGCATCAGCAAGCCGCATTGTGCTTGTGAGGGTGCTGTGGGTTCCCCAGTCGCATTGCTACAGCAGCTTGCCAAGCCGTCAACGCTATGCATGCAGGTTTGTTAGTGCGCTGCTTTGTGCTGTTGCATGGTGTGATGACGTTCCTGTGTGGTGTTTCTGAGTGCTGCAGGTGCGACAGTAGCGTTGCTGCTGCTGAAGCCTTCAAGGGAGGCCGCACCTGTCATCAGCGTGGTGATGACTGCTGATGTCAGCTTGCATGTGTAGTAGGCCGGGTTCGCCAGCGCTGGCACGATGCCGTAGCTGTGGTAGATGATGTCATAGAAGACGGGGTCTGGGGTGTCTTGTACAGCTCCACATACTGCTGCAAGTCCTCTGCAAAGACAGACACACCATGGGGAGCGACTCGGCCAGACGCATACGCTACACGATGACAGCTTATGCTTCACCAGATGGCTTGATCAAACCGCCAAGCGGCAGGGTGTTGCTTGCTGCCACCTGCTGAACCATCCAAAAGCGAATTTGAGGACCTTAGCTTGAGCAGCGGCCAACGCTGATCACATAGCTTTCACCCAAGTGCAATGCACAGCATACAGCACAGCTGACACAGCACAGCAAGCAGCTCTTGCCGCCGCACCTGGCACTACAAAGTCACCCAGCACGTCGCCCAAGATGTTCAATTTGAAGTGCTGCAGCGCATCTGGCCCCTCACGCTGCTGGTAGCTGCGTATCAGCTCCCACATCTTCCCATAGTTGCGCAGGGACTTGTCGAGGCTGCCGATGATGCTGAAGCCCTTCAGGGCGCTGCTGTCCCCCTGCGCATGTGCAGCACACAGTCCCAGTCAGAACCAAGCTAGACTTTTGTGATGGGTCATATCAGACTGGCCGCTGCTTACCGGCAGCGCGCTCACTCCAAGCACACTAGTGCCATCGGTGCCGAGGTGCGTGTGGGCTTGCACGGCTTCCATGTGATCGCGTCGCAGGAAGCCGAGCGCACATGGGAACAATTCATATAAGGCGTAAAAATGGTGCGCACCATGCATGCTGGCCTGTGGAGCACACAGCACAATAGGGAGGGCGGACAACAGCGCACGGTACCAAGCTGCCTAGCACAGCACAGCACAGCATGCACCCTGGATGCAGTGCAGTAGCACCCACAGGTCTTCTCACCTGGCTGCACGGCTGCTGTGGCTCAAACGGCCATGTAGGAAGCAACCATTCTGCTGTGCTGGACCCTGCTGCTGCCGCTGCAGCTGCATCTTGCACCTCAGAGCATGCTGCTTGCTGCGGCCCCTCCTGCTGCCCATCCTGCTGCTGCTTGCTGCTGCTGCTGGAGTCTGCTAGTGACGTAACTGGCGACGTGAGGAGCCATGCCAACTAGCGGCAGGTCTGGGCTGAGGGCTTTGAGCTTCTCAAAGTCCTGATCTGGGCAGTGGCCGTTGTGGATGTAGAAGAGCTGCAGGGCAGGCTGCATCTGCTGTGACACCTGGGTGATGGAGTCCAGGTCGAACTCTGGGCTGATGAACCATACGAAGCTGCGGGCGTGAGACGAAACAGCAGCAGGGAGAGCGTGAGGTAGTGTCTCAGGGCAGGGGCATGGGCAGTTCAGAATATTTTTCAGTGTTGAGTCCGTGTTGTGATGTTGCTTTTCGTGCTGTTTCTGCTTGGCACAGGTTCAGGAAGGCTGCTCTGCAGGTGCCGATGTGCACAGGCTGTTGTTCCCTCTCACAGGATGCTGTTCACTGCTTGGATGGATCCTAGCTGCCACTTACTCGTACTCCTCTCCAGCATAGTCCTCCAGTTCTTTCCACACAAAGCCCTTCTCGTTACCCAGCCAGTCCATAAAGCCAAACCAGTTGTTCCTCAGCACCTTGCTCGTCAGAAGAGTGACTGGTGCTGATGTGAGGGGCTGCAACACACGCATAGCCCCAGCAACGACATGCAGGTGGTAGTGACCTGATTGTATATAGCCAACCTCAGGGGCCGACCTCCAGGTGCCTGGGCACCTGCAACAGTCATGCCTGCGCAGTGCTTGCAGAGCAGCAACCCCAACCAAGTGAGACGTCTGATCTGTGCTGGGTGCTACAATGTTTGCAAAGTATAATTTTTGAGCCAACCCGCTTCTGATCACATCCTACTGTGACGATCTGCCCGCAACGAAACCGCTCGCAACGAAACCGTTCCCTCCCAACTGTCTTGACAAGGAACGCCGGTAGGGGAGACATCTAGCTTGCACGTTGTTCAGATATTTTTAGTGAAGAACATAGTGTTTTCGTTGTGAATTGGGGGGCTCAGTCTTCGTGTTTGCAGTCACCCGTGGTCCAGCAGCATTGAACCTGCTCAACAGCAGTTCTGTGCCTCGCTGCGTAATTCACTTGCAGGAGATCGTTTGGGTTCGACCAGCCTAGGCTCTATAGGTATGTACTCTTGAACTTTGCTCACTGCAGCAGAGCTGCTGCTACCCTGCACTGGATTCTGCCTCGACTGCGGCCCTGCAATAAACCCCTCCTCCACAAGCTTGACAGTACAGTGCATGCCAACCAGTTTTATACGAAGAAGTTCAAATCTGGATTGGATGATTCCACATGAGTGAGGGAACGACTGCATTGAAAGAGCAGCTGTCAACTTGCGCACCACGTGGAACCACTGTGCACAGGAACCTCCAACTGCCGAGTCACTCCCGCAACGCCTGTTACAGCAGACATAAATCAAAACCAGGGGCCACCACGACCTCCCTCAACACCAGGCTAGTCAACAGCGACGCCCAGACGGCTTGTCCCCCGCTGCCATCCCCATCCCGCCGCCGCCCGCCACCCGCCTCCCCTGCCTCCCCTGCCTCCCTGCCCCCCCTGCCACCTGTATCACGCCGCTGCCAAGGCCGCTGGTAGAACCCATCATCCCCACCAGCACCACCATCATCCTCACCCCTGCCGCCCCTGCCCCCACCCTCGCGCTGGTCCCAGCGCCCCTCACCACGTGAACCCCTCTCATCTGACCAACTCCCCCTGCCTCCCCGCCCACCTCTGCTCTCCCTACCTTCCCACCCACCCTGCTCTCTCTGCTGTCCCACCCAAACCTGTCCTCCCGCCCCCCCCTGCTTTCCTGCCTTCCCACGCACCCCTGCCCTCGCCCCGCCCACCCCTGCCACGGCTGAACCCCCTGCCGCGGCCACCCCTACCATCCCTGCTGCTGCTGCGGTCAGAGCTTGCCCAGTCCTCGTCAGACCCTGACCTCCTGATAGAGGGACGTCTACTAGCAGCACCCTCGCCGTCGCCCTCAACCCTGTTTGCATAATCAGCAGCCCAGCCTGACAAGTCATCGTCATCAGCCCTAACCCTGCCCCTGCCCCTGCTGCTGTCACTGCCCCTCATCCTGCTGCTGGGCACTCCTGCAAAGCGCTCACTGCCATAATACGGCTGCTGGCGCTCGCCATCCCCAGTCGCTGCACGGTCCACTGTCCCTCCCCTCCAGTTCCGCCTCTCGAGACCGCAGCCTCCGCACCCTGCTGCTGCTGCTGCTGCTTGATGGTGGCTCTGCGTCTTCACTTTCCTCCGACTGCTGCCGCTGCTGCCGCTGCGGCCGGCGGGAAGCCGCAGCAGCACTGCCAAGACTTTCCGCCCGCATGCCTCCAAAGGCTTCTGTGAGTGCATCTGCAAAACTGTCGCTGCCGTCGCCGCCACTGCTGCCCCTGCTGCTGGTCCTTGCAGCCCTGCCGTCAGCGCCAGCAAACAGGCTAGGGCGAGCGCCTCGCTCACGCGAGGGCTCAGGCCTGCTGCTGCTGGCCCTGCTGCCTCTGCTAGGGGCCCTTGCCTGCTGCTCCTCCTCTTCACTCTCACTGTCACTGTCAGCAAGTCCTGCAGCAGCGTCTCCCTTGTACCAGGGCGCTGCCTTGAAGCCGCCTGCTGCCATCAGCACGGCCCCTGAGCCCCCCTTCCCTCTCCCTGCCTCTGCCCCTTGCCCATCGCGCCCCCCTGCCACCCCCCTCCCTGCTGTCCCTGCCTCTGTCCCTGTCTCTATCCTCTCTGCTACTGCTGCCAGGGCGTGCCGCAGGTGCTGCTGCAGCTGCAGGCTGCTCTGGGAGGGCGACGGCTTGAACTTGCTCAGCCCTGCAGCCTTGGCAGCTGCAGGCAGGCTGGCCTCTGCTGACACAGATGCAGCCACTTGCAGAGTGAAGCGACAGCTGCCGGGCGCTGCTCGAAGGCCACTGCCTGGCCCAGCCCTAGCTGCTGCAGCATGCGGACGTCATTGGCGGTGACCTTGCTGACACCTAGGCTGCTGCTGGGCACCTCACACCTGCGGGAGCGGCAGCAGCGCAGCAGCAGCAGTATAGGGGCATGAAGTGAGCAAGTGTAGAACCTGAGTGCAACGACATGACGTGCGGATATGGGCCAGGACTGCAGGCAATTACTGGCTGGTGGTTGATTCAAATAGTTTGCGCATGCTGAACAGTGAAAGGTGCAGTGCAGAACCCACCAGGCCCACTCTACTGTCGCCACCTGACGCACTACTGCAGACGCAGGCTTCACAGTTCGGGGCCCTAGTGCTGCCTTGCCCTTGCAGGAACGATGGCCCATATAGCAGACGGGCTGCCACTAGCCTACTATGTGCCCCTGCCTACCTCAAGTGAAATAGCAATGGTGCTACTCGGGTGTCGTTGCAGTCTAGCACATGCTGCACCAGCCGCCCAGCTGTCTGCCCCCCTCCGTACCACGCGCAAGTGGCACACGCAAGTGGTTGCGACACAATTTGGCGATGTATGCACACCACGTACCATACACGCCCCAGATTATGAAAACGGACCCGTCCCACCCCGCCTACCTGAAGCACAGCTGCTTGAAGCCGTAGTTGTGTGCCCCGCACTGTCCACAGAACCAGTCACCAGCTCTTAGCTCGTGTGTAGGGAGCACTCTTCAGGAGCCGCAGTTTGTGCTGAATGACAGGGTCATCAGAACCAGGGAATCTCGGCCCCTCCGGCTGCTGCTGCTCCTGCCTACTGCCGCCCTTGCTGTCCTCTTTTCTGCTGCGCCGTTCTGTGGCTTTCCCTTCCCTTCCGCTGCTGCGGCTGGTGGTGGTGCTGCCGTCGGCGGCAGCGGCAGTTTTGGTGTCTTGCCGAGAGCTGGGTGCTTCCTGCTGCTTGCTTGGTGCTGCTCGTACGCTGCAGCATTGGGTGTGGCAATGGCGGCCACCGCAGCTGCCATGAGGGCTTCATCCGGGGGCTGCTGCTCCAACTCCATCACAGCACGAGCACAGCGGGCAACAACCTCTGTGGGAACAAAAGCAAGGAGGGAAGCAGCCACAAATGTCATGTCAGCGCGCAGCAGTACCGACTCAGTGATGGAGCAGCAGTGTAGCGCACTACAACGCTGTCAGTCACGGCTTGTCAGTACGCATGGCAAGTGTGCATCTGGTCACGCCTGGGCCCACATAATGGACCTGCTGCAGGTGTTGCGGTTCCACGCTTCAAGATGATGTTCGCACATGTGACATGTCCATGTGGTGTTGACCCCAAATGATGACACCTGCCCACCTGCTACTGTGCTGGAGACCGAGCTGCTGCTGCTGCTGCCGTCACCGTTTGTGGCCCCAGCATCGCCTGCTGTGCTGGTGTCTGTCAGCGCCCACATAGCGCGCAGGACATCCTGCGTGCTGGCCCGCCCTGTGACATGTGCTGGAGGTCTTGAACCTCTACAGCTGCTACAGCTGAGTCTGCTGCGGCGTCTGCTGCTGTATCTGCCGCTGCGCCTGCTGCTTTGCCTGCGGTCATGTCAGCTGCGTCTGCCTTCAGCCTGGCAAGAGCTATCTTTGCCTTCTTTTCAAGCTGCTCTGGGTACTGCTGGCTGGCGAGGTCTGCTAGTAGCTGACGTGGCAGCTGCAGGACAATGTCTGGCCGGGTCCTGGAAAAGTGCTGCAGCGCCTTTTTGATGTCACGTCGGCTGTCGGTGGCTGCGTCCCTGCAGACAGCAGGGGTTAAGCAGCGCAGCGCAGCGGTATGAGCAGTGAGCGTGCAAAGGGCAGCAAGTGTGTGCAGTGCCGGCGGGCGCAGGGCAGCAGTTTGAGCAGCGCCAGCATGGGCGGCGAAGCAGTGTGACAACTGCCACCGCAAGCAGCGCAGGGCGGCGTGACACATGAGGGTGGATATGTGAGGCGGCTGGCAAGGCGGTGCCCGATTGCAAAGGCGTAGGTGTTTGTGTGCAGGAGATGGGACAGGTACACGTTGCTGAGGCTGTGGCTCGTCTATTGGTTGCTGTTGCTCGCAAAAGCCCTCCCTGGCGCTCCCTCCACCAACATATATTACATATATTCAGCACCTGACGACCAACGCCTGTCTCACTCACTTGCCCATGCCGCTGCTGTGCTCCTCGAAGTAGCCCCGCTGCCACAGGGCCTCCAGGAATGTTGACCAGTCAACAACATCAACAGGTGTGCTTGCTGGCTCGGCTTCAGCCTCGACTTCAGCCTCCACGTGGACTGCGCTTGCATCCAAGATCTCACTGCTGGCAGCAAGGCTGGGCCCAGCCTCTGCGTGAGTGTCTGCACTGCTGCTGCTGCTGCTGCCCAAGTGCTGCTGCTCTGCTGCTGCTGCCGCCCTGCTGCTGTGAAGCCTCTGCCTGGGCGAGAAACCAATCAAAACACCGTGACATGGACGTCTCTGAGCAGCACGAGATGTGCTGGCAAGTAGAGGCAGAGCTTTGCTTGTGAGACTGCTGCATGACCTGGACACAACAGGAGGCACCGACACCGGACCAATGCATGTGACATGTGCAAAACGTTGCATTGCGTCCCTCAGCAGCCGGTTTGCTGCTCTCATAAGCTGCAAGGCATGAATGTGCTTTGTGCCGACAGCTGTCGGTGTGCTGCAAGTTACGATGAGAATGTTGTCGTTTGATTCTTGGTTGTGCGCTTACGTATGCGGCTTGTTGTCCCACCTGCCTGGACCACCCCTCCACATTCTGGCCCCAACTGTACTGGTACCTTCATCCGTCACACACCCATCTGCTGCACACACACACACCACCCTCAGACAATCATCAGCACACATATCGAACTTTCCCGCACACTCGCTAAAAGGCTGGGGGACTAAAAGTCAGGGCACCAAAAAACTGTCCAAGCACACCGGAAGTGAACTCTGACTCCCCCCCCCCCCCCCCCACCCCCCCTCTCCACACACAGAGTGAGACTGCGTGGTCTGACAGAGACTGAACGTGCTGCTGAAGGTGGTTGTGTCCTGGGGGGCTGTTGTGTTTAAAGATGGTGGGCGGGCGCAGTCACTGGGCCAGCCGGCATTGATGGATACAAACCATGAGACCATACCATTTCCTTACCCACCAAACAGCCACAGTACGCAACAGCTGGCACAGTCTGCGAACAGAAAGTGGAGCGAGCACCACAGATGAGGGCACGACTGCGCCAGACGTCACAACAACCATGCGCGCTACTCAACAGCACAGACTGCACCTGAGCCCCAACCACCTTGCTCATACATGAACCATGATGTGTGATGTACCGCTGGGAAACAAACCGATATACAATGATCCTGACGACGACCCTGTGATTATGCACTTGTCAAAGCCTTGGCATGGATGGGCTGCATGATGCCGGCAGTGACCCAACATGACTGACGACGCGCGACGCCTGGCAACATACACAGGCTCGCTGGTGATGTACACAAACAACAATGGCACAAAGTGTGCGTGCCTGCAGCTCTCTTCCTTTCTTCGTCCCACCTTGACAGCCCTGCTCGCGCCTAGAAGTGCTGCATTCACCACAAGTACTGCATCTCAACGCCACACGGCACATAGTGGCACATCCACAAGCCCTAACAATACCGCAGGCACGCAACAAAATTCACAGCCTGCCCAAAAGTGCAACGCTCACACCACCGGTCTTGGATTAATCTACCAGCTGCCTGCCGAATGCAGCAAACATCCCTGCACCCTGAACAGCCAAAACCCTTGAATTACCCCTGCCCAAACACACGAAATGATGCCTCTATCTGCTGATGACACCATGCAGGTGCAAGCGCTGCACTAAAGGCGCAAATTGCACGACACTACCGCAGGCACCAGCACACAACCAAACGCAAAAGAGAGCGCAGGGCAATCAAGCTTGAGGCTTGCTTGATTCCAACTCCGCTGACAGCAAATCAGTGCATGCATGCTCGCAATGCAGTGCACTGTGTAGGGCCACAGCTGCGCCGCCACACAGCCCGGGCAGCTGCAGGCAAGAGCCTGCATTTTAATTAGAAAATTACACGGCACACCGTCACAAGCAGCAGCTGTGGTAGCATGCTTGCGCAGGGGCACAGGAGGAGTACAATCAATCTGACGCCTAAAAGTGACCCAGCCCAGAGGAGTGCAGAACATCACAACTTGCCAATCCCCAGCATAATGAGGCTATTGTAACCACCATGTGCAGGTAGCAGCTGCAAGGCCTCCCAGTACATCACAGGTTTGGCACGTTATCATGCAGCAACCCAGAACCCCAAACCCCGCACGTCACACTAAAGGCCTGCACGTCAAGATAGTCACTGCGTGATTGACACCTACTCGGCCAAGCTGGGCCACAAACACAACATGTCAGTGCCCACCATCCATCAATGCGGACGTACTGTTACTGCTTTAGCTGACCTTGTTGGAAGCTATTGCAGCAAGTCGCCCACATAAAGTAAGCTGCAACGCACTTGAAGGGTTGCATGCCAGGCAAGAACGCTGCCACTGCTTACAGGCCTCACAAGCTGAGCGTGGCCTCAACAAGGTGTCCTGCATTGTACAGGGCCCTCTGCTCGGGGTCTTTTAGCGTGTCATACGCCTTGAGCAGCTGCGCAAACTGCTGCTCCGCTGCTGCGCGCGTGGCTGCGTCCTTAGTGAGGTGGCGGTCCGGGTGGTACTGCATTGCCAGCCGCCTGTAGGCTGACTTGATCTCATCCTCGTCCACCTGTCGCACAACCAAGGTATAGGGCACAACACGCCACGGCACCAGACACAACATGAGTGGCACAGCATAGCCAGCACAAGCAGCAGACGTTCAAAAATGGCCAACAATGGCCAACATGATGTAACAGGGCCTTGAGACACTCGCTCATGTGCTGTTACATGATAATGCTGCGCATCCCAGCTGTCAGATGCAGTCGATGCTGCAACTGCTTCATGACACAGGGGCACACGGCACAGCACTTACGCTCTGCACTGGGCAGGGTAGCTGCAGTTGCTTTTCTCACCGCTGCCCTTACCTCAATGTCCGGCTTGAGCCCCAGCAGCTCATAGTAGCCCATGGGGTCCAGCACCACAGGCATGGCTGTAGCTATCCGTCCGCTGCTGCTGGCATCATAGCTGCCATCGTCACTGTCTGTGCTGCCGGTACGGCCTGCACATTTCGCAAAACACACAGCGGAGGGACAAGCACATGCGTACTCAGGAACAGCATTGCTGCTGGTGACCACTTGAACTGTGTGACATTCTGGTGCGTCTCTTGAACAACCTGTTGGGTGCTTCAACATGAAGCCTTGTGATACATCAAGCAACATATATATGGACCATGAACTGTGAGCACATGCGCACGTGCACCGCAAGTCTGAAAGTGGCTGTACAGCAGAGCAGCTGCGAGAGCTGCGCAGTGCCGGCTGCGCACACTCAAGCTGCACACAGTAGTCGCTGGCCATGCTGCGGACCCAGCCCAGAAGTATTTGTGCCCAGATACTGTGCTGGTTGCGAGGTGGGGCTGGCTGGTACTGTGGTGACTACCCTCCAAATATGCAGCAGCGCAGCCAGCCTGATGGTGCGCTGTGCCAAAGCAGGACCCACCAGTGAACATGTTCTTCAGCCAGCCGCTGCTCAACCCGCTTTTGCTGCTGCCATTGCTGCTGCCACGACTGCTGGTGGTCCCGCTCCTGCTGCTGGCCTTGCTACCCGCTGTGCTGCCGGCCTTGCTGCTGCTGGTGTTGCGCTGCTCCTGGCGGTACACTTGCTCAAACTCTGCGCTGTAAACGGGCGAGCCTGCAACATTCAGGGCCTTCTGCAGGTTTGCCATGGCCTCATCAGGCACTTTGGCCATGAACCCTGCACACAGCATCAGGACGCAGCGCACATGTACAAGCAAAAATGAAAAATACACACAAAGCAGGTATACACATACAATGAGGTGACGGGCGGACCTGGGGTGATGCACATGGGCACACAAAGAACACGCGGTGCAGCATGTTGAGGCCCAGCAGCGTGTCTGGGCTGGTTGCGACACCACGTGCCTCCTGGCTTAGGCATGACGGCAGCTGCAGCGCTGGAGACGGTCATCTCAGCAATCGACGCAACAGACGTCCTTTGGCAGCGCCAGTATTGTTTGGGGACCGATGCGCATGCCTTGGCACGGACGCGCATGCGGCATGCATCATGCACGCATGGCTGCGCTGCTGTCCATTGCCACCACCACCACACCAGCTGCGAGGAACCTACCCTTGGCGACTGGCTGCAGATAGACCTTCCACTCGCGCAGGCGCACGTCCGTCATGTAGCGCACGCAGCAGAAGCCAGGGTCATGCCGGTCAGGCATGAAGAAAAACTGATCCATCTGCGACAATTTGCAGCAGGCATGCAGCAGGTGCAGCACCAGGGTCAGCGCGTAGTCAGACTTGGAGGCACTGGCTCACGCCGCTGCCTGCATGCAGCCATTGCAGTGTTCCTGCCGCCACAGACAAGCGTGGCCCAACTGCTGATGTGCGCATGGAGAGTGCTCCTGGACTTGGCAGTTACTGTTTCAGCATGCAAGATGAAAGGTTTACACATACACTGCAGCCCTGTTCCCACCTGAGTGTGATGCTCAGACAGTCCTGACAGCACGAGCCGCTTGCCGGGGTCCATCTCCAGCACCTCGTACCTGTGCACAGCAGCATGTGCAAGTCAGGGACTGCGACCAGGAAGAAATGAAAACCCTTGCGCATGTGCTTCTTATGTGCTCCTGATCAATTGTGCATGTCGATTGTTGCATGCCAGTGCCTGCTGCTGCCTCCTGCTGCCTCCTGCAGCTGTGACCTGGCTGCGCGCAGCTATGGGGTCCCCTGCTGACAACTCACGTCATGGCCAGCTTGAGGCCCAGCATGTCCCGCTGCGTCTCAAACTTAGTGCCGACACGGATGGGCTCCAGACCATTGCCCAGCTTCACTGCAGACTTGGCCCCTGCACAGAACAGACCACCCAGCAAACTGTACTTCATCCAAACCACCAGACCCAGTGAGTTGACCAACTGACCAGCCGTGACAAGGGCCTGAACATACATTAGGGGTGCTGTCATGGCCTAGAAAGCCAAGTTGCAGGACTGTGCTGACTGCCTGCAGCTGCATGCAGTGTGCTGTGCCACGTTTCTAGCTGCTGTGATGCAGGGGATGCAAGTGGGGCCACGTGGTTGGCCTAGAAGGCCACCAAATACATCCATTACCTGGATAAAAGCTGTTCCAGTGCCGCACATCGCTCAACCAGCGATGTACTCTCCTGACATCGCCTCGGACACGAGCACTGGCGTCAGCACGCACCCTCAGCCCTGGCACCCTGACAACACGACAGCTACCGATTGATTGACTGCGCGTAACCTGCCTCTGGCCCTGCATCGTGGTGCACCTGCAGTTTTTGCCTGTTGCCTTTGCCAAAACACAGCAGTGATATTTTCTGAGAGGCACCACGTCAGGGAGGGTGCATTCAGCAGCAGCAATTCAGGCGATCAGCTGTGACTCACAGCCTGATGACCATGCAAGACAGCTCAGGAAAAACGTCCAGTCAAATTCTGCATGGTGAGAGACCTGGTGACCTGCTGACGCATGTAGACTTTGTATGAAGGTACTGTGGCACTTCACACCACCCCTCCCCTCTTCCCCGTTGACCAAGCACAGTGATCTACCCCCCTCCTATCCCTCCCCCCCCCCCCCCCCCCCCCCCGCCTCCCCCGGTGCCCCCCTCCAGTCTGCTACCCTCTTTCTCCTGCTGGTGGTTGAATGATCTAGCATGTTGTCTCAGCACGGCTCATGCTGCTACCATCAGCAAGCATTTTGCTCCACAAGGACTGCCATCAGGGCTCGACAGCACGGCAGCAGAGCCCTTTCACCCCCGCAGGAGCAAGTGCCACCCAGCTGCTGCATCGCAGTCACATCAGCGATACATGCACATGGCAGCATGCAATCGAGAGCTCGTAGAAGGACATCAGCATGCAGCCCTGCAGCCATCTTGGGCTTGGGGCAGCTCGCAACAGCTGACAGCCTGCAGGAGGCCTGGCAGCAGGACACCCTGCCTGCATGCCTAGAAGCCTGGGGGTTCCTGCTGCAGCACACCTCCCAGCTGCAGCTGACAGGCCACCAGGACAGCAGCGCCGCTGAGCAACTGGCTGTGGAGCACGTGCTACTGCAGCTGGACGCGTCATTGGGTACCTGCCAGCAGGTGGGCGCAAGTGTTTGAGAGCGGGGGGCCTACTGCTGCGCACATCAGTTGCGTAATCCTACAGTGCTGCAGGCCATTGAAGCAGCTGTAGCTGTGCGTAGGTGTGCCAGCTGTGCGTAGGTGTGCCAGCACCTCCAGCTGCATCCTAAGGCTGTGCATGCTCATAAGGACTGCGCAGTCCTTCTGCACCAACCGACTGTGCACCTGATGTGTATGTCAGCTTGACAGCTGGTGGTGCTCAACTTGTGGCAAACAAGCAGAATGGTGCGACTCATAAAGCTACTGCTGGTGGTGTCGACGTATCAATGTCTGCATGCCTGTGCAGGTGCTGCTCGTGTGTGGCCTCCTGAAGGACCGTCACAAGGACCAGCAGTGGCGAGCAGCCGCCACGGCAGTGTTTGTAGAGGCCCGTAGCTTGGAGCAGGAGGTGTGCAGCGATGTACAGCTGCACAAGGCTTTGTGGGCGTGCCTGCAGCACCTTGAACAGGCAGCACAGCCAACACAACAGGTGCAGGAGGCAGACAGCACCAGCACCAGCACTCATGTGGACCTCTTCGCAATCTTGTCATCCCCAGCAGCAGCAAGCAGCCTTTACGACAACAACAGCAGCAGCAATCCCAAAGACAGCAGCAGTGTCCTTACTGCACTGGCGCGCAGCTTGCTGCGGCATATGCAGCTGGAAAGTCTCACGCCTGCATCCCTGACAGCCCCGCAGCACCAGCACCAGCACAGCTCAGACACATCTGTGCTGAGCCTGCAGGAGCAGCAGGCACTACTGTCTGGCCTCATGGCTGAACAGAAAGTGCTGGTCAACAGGATGCAGGCCCTGCTGCTGGACCCTGCTGCAGCACCTGTAGTCGAACTCGATGCAGAGAGCAGGGAGGTGCTGCTGTCACCACTGCAAGCCACAGCGTCTGCTGGCGCAGCAGCAGTAGCAGCAGGTGCGGCGGAGGCGGCGCATGCTATACCAGCAGGACCTGCTGCTGCAGCAGCAGCCACAAGGTCAGCAGCTGCAGCACCTGCTGCAGCAGCAGGCGCCCTGGGGTCAGCACATACAGCACCTGCTGGCTCTCCTGCACCCATATTGGGGACGGCACACGAACCAGCTGCAGCAGCAGGTGCCATGAAGACAGCACCTCCAGCACCTGCTGCAGCAGCAGGCTGCGTAGGTGGCGAAACAGAGGTGTGCTTGGACCTTCAGCTGGTGACGCAGCTGCTGCAGCAGCACCCTGATGCAGAGGTGCGTGCGGACGTATACGCTGCCGGGCTGCTGCAGCGGCTGGATGGGGTGCTGTCCTTGTGGGGTGACCTGGCAGAGGTCAGGCGCAAGATTGGCAGGTGGGGTTCAGTGGGGTAGCGAGTGACTTGAAGTGAGCTAACAGCAAGGCCATCACGTTTGTTGCAACGACTTCCATGTCAGCCTGCCACACATAACGGCATCCGTGTTGCAACACCTGCAGCTTGGGCGTCTGCGTGTGCAGCGTGGGGGATGGGTTGCCTCCCCCTCCCCGGCTCGCTCTGCACGCTTGCGCGCCCTGCACGCTCGTCCGCCTGCCCTGGACGCCCGCCCCTGCCACCTGCCTATCTGCCTGCGCGCCCACCCCTGTCACCTGCCTGCCTGACTGCCTGCGCGCGCAACCCTCCCGCCTGCCTGCTTGCCTGCCTGCCTGCCCGCGCACCCCTGCCTACCGGCCTGCCCGTCTGCGCACCCATCCATGCCACGTGCCCACCCGCGCGCGCACCCGACACGCCTACTCCTGTCACTTGCATGCCTGCGCGCCCATCCCTGCCACCTGCATGCCTGCCTGCGCGCCCCCTGCTCTCGCCTGTTTGCGCGCGCACCCCTGCCACCTGCCTTCCTTCCTGTGCGCCCACCCTATGCGCCTACCCCCGCCGCCTGCGTGCCTGCTTGCCTGCATGCGTGCCCGCTAGCGCGCGTACCCTGCACGCCCACCCCTGCCACCTGCCAGCCTGCCTGCGCGCCCCGCCCTACACACCCACTCGTGCCTGCCTGCGCGCCGACCCTGCCGCCTGCCTGCCTGCCTGCCTGCAGGATGCATGGCTACAGCAGCTATGCTGACTTCATCCTGCAGCACAGTCTCCTGGGCAGCGCTGGTGCTGCTGCTGCTTTCTGCCACCAGCTGGCAGCAGAGCTGCAGCCTGATGCCTGCGCAGTGATCTCGCAGCTGTTGCAACAGGAGCCAATGCAGCAGGCGGAGCACCAGCAGCAGCGAAGGCGGCAGCAGCAGCTCGAGGCGCTGCTTGGCAGCGACCTGCCGTACTTACTGCACCAGGTGAGTCTGCAACAGCAGTGAGTGGGGGTGCATGCAGCAGCAGCAGCAGCGCGGCAATCAGCACTCTGTGTCAAGAGTTGCCACTGTTCATCTGGTGTGCAGCACACCCATCGCTGCCAAGCAGCTGGTGTACCATCAGTAGGCCCTGCCTGACTGCCGCGCTGCTCTTTACCCTTCAGTCTGCAGCTGCCACACTGTCACCCACGTCAAGGCAGGATTGGTGGTAGCTAGCAGTACCACTTGTACCAATGCCTGGCAGTACATTGCGCAGTCCAATCAGAGTGATGCAGTCTGCTGTGCCGACCCTTGCATTAGGACATCGCTTGCCAACGACTGCGTCCTGGCTCTTCCTGTGCCTGTGCAGGAACAGCAGTCTGAGCTGAGCCATGAAGACCTGCAGCAGCTGGAGCCTTACTTGAGCCTGACCGGGGTGCTGTCAGGCCTTGACAGAATCCTGCAGCTGCTGCTGGGCCTGCGGCTACAACAGCGGCAGCCACACCCTGGGGAGGTCTGGAGTGAAGGGGTGCTTGTGCTGGAGCTGCTGCAGCCTGCAGAATGGCAGGATGGACATCCAGCAGGTGGCAGCAGTAGGGGCGCAAATCCCAACACCAGCAGCGGCAACGGCGGCGGCAGCGGTGGCAGCAGCGGTACAGCAGGCAGGGAGGCTGGTTGCATGGAGAGGGCTGTGCTGGGCACGATATACCTGGACCTGAACAGTGGCTATGCTGCACAGCTGCTGCTGTATGGGCAGGGCTACCCCATGCTGTCATGCCAGCACTTGTGGCATGTGCAGCAGGTGCAGCCTGGCTGTGCTGCTGCAGCTGCTGCTGTTGCTGCTGGTGGTGCTGCTGCTGCTGCTGCTGTTGCGGGGTCAGGCAGCACAGGTGCCGCTGTTGCCCTGGGGTTGCAATCTGGTGGTGTGCTGCATGGCTCGCACCAGCAAGTTGCGCTGGGCTTGTGGGAGCTGTGTCATGAATTTGGCCATGCAGTGAACTTCATACTGAGCAGCACTCAGCACAGCAACACCACCAGCAGCAGGAGTCACAGCGCAGGTGCTGGTGTCCGCCCCAGCACTAGCAGCAAAGCCAGCAGTGTGCAGCGCAGCCAGGGCGGTACCCTGCTGCACGGAGTCGGGGTGCAGGCTGGTCCTTGCACTCCCGCCTACTATCACTTGCATGCATCTTGGCAGCCTGTTGAGCTTGTTGAGGTGCCGTCGACCCTGTTTGAGGCGTTTGTTTTGGATGACACATGCCTGCAGCTGCTGTGTGTGCGGGAGGACACTCGAAAGGGCCTGCCGCATGGGCTGGCTGATAGGCTGGCAACCTTCATGCAAGGTGCACACTACCACCCAGCTGGGTATCAGTCTGTGGTAAGGGTAACGGTCTGATCTGACTGGGCGGTTGTGGCTGCGGGGTTTTATTGATGTTTACATCTGATTGGTGGTGCAGGTGTTGCCCCCTAGGCTGGGGATGCCTGGCCAGGCAGCAAGTGTGTTGCCTGTGGGCACACTGGTACCCATTTGTTGTTGTTCCTGTTGGTTGGGTGCCAAGTGGGCAGCTTGGCTGCTCTTGCTGTTCGCACGCAGCTGGACACTGACACACAGCTTGTGGACCTGCCACAGCTTGACTGACTTTCACGCAGCAGCTGCTTTTTCAGTAGGCACAAGCAAGGTGTGTTTCATGTCTGGCATGTTGAAGCAACCACACAACCATGCTACGCTGTTGTCTGCCTGCTTCTGTGCTTGTGCAGGTGCTGTCCATGCTGTTGGACCTTCAGCTGAGCAGCATCAGCAGTAGGCAGTTGGGGAAGCAGGGGCCGCATCAGCTGTGGGGGCGCACCATGCAGGACCTGTCAGCCATGCCTGGCGTGGAAGTCACACTGCAGCAGGTGCGCTGTGATGGCTTTCTATATCGCTGATTGGCTAGTTGACTGGCTGGCTAGCTGGCTGACAGGCTGGCTGGCTGGCTATTTGGCTGGCTTCCTGGCTAAGTGGCTGGCTGGCTGGCTGGCTGGCTGGCTGGCTGGCTGGCTGGCTGGCTGGAACCAGAGTGAGTGATGCCCCCCTGACCGTGATGCCCTGAGCTGGCACTATGCATGACAGCCAGGGGCAGGCTGTCACACATCAGGTGCTGATGCATGCATGGATGCAGTCTACTGCTGTGGGTTCCTTAGTATTCAGAAGCATCTGCTGTGGTCAAGCCTCCACTGACAGCTCTGCTGCCATCCACCCAGTGCTAGCACACCCACCTTCGTTTGCATGCTTTGCCTGCGCGCAGGTGTATGCCCTACCTCGCCTACTGGCTATTGCTGGCCAGGGTTATGGGTATGCTGTTGCCCGATGCCTTGCTGAGCAGCTGCAGTCAGAGATGCTGCAGCATCTCAGGCAGGCCGCTGAACGGGCTTCTCCTATGGGCGCTAAAGTGGATGCTTCAGCAGCTGCTGACTATGGTTGTAGTAACAGTGTAGCAGCAGGCAACAGCAAGGATGGATGTGACCCTCTGCAGATGAAGTGGCAGCAGCATCAGTGGCGGCAGGTGCTGTCCATGGGAGCAGGCACTGTTGCTGACAAGGGCACAGCGCTACTTGAAAAGTTGAGCCATTGGCGCAGACCATAGGCTGGCATGGGTTTGCATTGATGGTTGTGAGCAGAATGTGTGGCACAGCCGTGGCGTCTCCAGTCTTCTACTAGTCAGATTTCAAGTTGACTGTGTAGAGTGCTGAGGTTGAGCAATCTGGTTGCTGCACTGCAGTGACCGCACATGGGCTGCAGCCCAGCTGGGGGGTAATACCAGTGTGCAACAGGCCCTCACCTGTTCAGTTCTCCACATGAGACATTGACGCATTTGGCTCATGCCAATATGCAGTGTTGAATCAACTGCAGCAGTAATTCCAACCCCCGCACTCATGTTGCCACACAGAATTGTCAGCAAGTGCGGTCAGCAAGTTCCCCATTGGCCAGATGTGCGGAGGGTGGTGGTATCCATACCACCATATAGTGGACTTGACTGTGGACTGGACGTGCATGCCTAGGGCCCAACACAAGTATCTTGCGCCATAAACACTTGATGGCTCATCTAATCTAAACAAAGCTGCTCAGCAGCTTAACCGTTGCAACATATATGGGTACATCCATCTACAGCTACATCCACAGCATCCGCACACGCGTCGGCCACGGTGCAAGCTTACACGCAAGCCTGAAGCTTTGTAAACTATGTCAGGTAGCAACCAGTCCATGTGCTTCGAGCATGGCTGACCCCAGCCAACACCGGGTGCAACCATGGTTGCATGTAAACTCATGAAACGCTGGAGCAGAGGCACACGGCGTTGCAGGCAAGGCAGAAAAATGCTTTTAAGCAATATAACTCTACTTGTCAGCGACCAGCTTGACCAGCATTCCCCTTGCTGACGGCAACTTCACTTCAGCCAGAATAGCGCTCCTTCCGCGCGTGATTTTTTCCACAGAAGCTGTTTATAAACGCAGAATGTAGCTGAGGACTGGCAGTTTGATATCGCACACCCCTCAACCGGTGGAACTTCACAGTGCATTTCAAGGGTTGAGCCAAGCTCAGCCATGCAGCATCACAGCCTGCCTCACACCGATCAGACTGCGATATTCCTCTTTGAATTAAGATGCCACGACGGCAATATAGCACCCCCCTTCTTGACGACCTTAACGAAATAACTTGCCTGCCTGACCGCGGTCAGGTACCTGCTGCGGGCAGGTACCTGCTGCTGGACACGGCATGGCGAACTGTTGCTGTGCATGGTGACTTCCTCCACAACTGCAACATGGGATGCTGCTGCAGCTCAGGTGGAAGCTGCGCGTGCTTCTGCATGAATGCTGGACTGTTTGTGAAGTCAACCAGCAGGAGGCAGAAAGGGCGGGATTGCCAGCTGCAGATTAGGGGACACCAGCAATAGGGACACCAGCTGTCACACAGGGGGGCAAAAAGCAGCCATGTGCCTTACAGTTGTTGTGTAAGCATATACGCAGGCTCATACGCATACGTACGCACATTAGCCTGCCAGACAGCGGTGAATTCAGCAGCACAGCTGGCACCTGTGGTTTCTGAAGCAAGCAGTAGATGGCAGGAGTGTGGTGTTTTGTCTTGATACTGACCAGACCACAGCCATGTCCTGGCTCAGGCTGCTGGGCTGTGTCATCAGTCAGCCTTCCACGTGTAGAGTGCTGGCGTTGAGGATGGAGCCGCTGCACTGCAATAACAGGGACATCGCAAGGGTCGCAATGGGTGTGCAACAGGCCCTACCACTGGCTTCAACAAGAATGGCGCTGCTCAAGGTGCTTGACTTGCCAAGATCTGGGGGGGAGGGGACTCTTTGTGAAAGGGGTAAATCAGTTTGGTACCCTGGCGGTGACAAATTGTAGTGTGCCATTGGTTGAAAAACCTACTGGCACCCCCCCCCCCCCCCCCTTGACGCACAAATGTATGGACTGTCTGTCTGAGTTGAGATGGCACTGCAGCTGTTGTGATGTGTCCGAACACTTGTAGAAATGGGGGTTTGCCAGGGCATGGATTGAATAAAGAGCCAGGCCAGAACTGTCCGCCTGAGGGCCAAATCAACGCAACACGTTTGTGAACCCATATGAGCATTCCTCACAGCACACATGTGCTCACACCTTCAGCCATGGAGCAACCATGGTACACACTGTCAATCCTGGATTGAAACCAGTCATACTACAATACATACTAGCGTGACACCCGTGGCATGATGCCACGGCCCCAAGGTTAGATGGTGTGTCTGTAACCAAGCCCGCCTGTCCAACCCTGTTGTCGGTAACCGCCTGTTCAACTGTTGATGCTGCCTTCTGCCCCCCCCCCCTCCTCCCCAGTCCTATCACGCACCGTCCCAGCACGCCCCTTGTCACCACGCACCGTCCACCCACGTCCCTGCTGTTACCTGCCATCCTCACTCCCATGCACCGTCCTTGCCTATAACTGTAACAATAACCCACACAACCAGACTCCTACCCCCTACCAACCCAGACTCTCCTCCCACACTCCTTCACTTCTGTTTTCCTCACGCTTCCCTAACAGAGCAGTAGCACTGTGCCCCTCCCGTGCTGAACATCAATTGAGTAAGCTTCTACATCATCCTGCGTGCTTAACGTGTTCACTTGAGCCTCCCTGCGCGTGGCCTCTTCGAATGCAACAGATGGATGCTGTTGCCTTGCTGTCGATGGCATATGCCGTCAGTTGTGCGCCCATCATTCATTGTACACCATAATGTATACGTCCTTGCGCTCCGCTTGTCGTTTGCTGACCCTCACACATGCACCGTTATCACTTTTGCTGACATCCACAGGCGCCCTCTTATGCCGCCGACGCTTGCTGAGGATATACATTATCCCAAAACAAACCGTTTTAGGGGGGGAGGACAGGGGGTTTTATTGCGCCGTTCGGGAGAAAAAGCCCCTGGAAGGGTGTACTGCTGCCTGTTCTCCCAGCAGGGGCAGCCAGATGCCCCCTGGTCTCTGTAAACACCTTTCCTAATTTACCCATCCACAGCTGCAGGGTGCCTGTGGCGTGCACCTGCCTGGCGCGTCCCCACCAGGGGGTCACCTTATTCTTTTAATATATAGGATACTGTCAGAGAGGCATTTAGCCTACAAGCTCCAGAGTTAATGTCATTTAATCAATTTGTTTTGTTTCGCTAGCAGCAGCAAAAGCGTGTGATTCGGGCATGACAGACATGCATTCATGTGGGCAGGCATGAATGTACATTCACATGTGTGCATGTATTCTCATAACATCCTTGAGCAGCGTCCTACGGCGGCGTGCTTATGACAGGAGGTTGCATCCATTGAACTCTTTATGCTTGTCTGCAGTCAGCAAGCTGGTCATAGTGCATGCGGACAGCAGCTACATCCGAATGTACACAACGCACGGTAGCGCGTCTCTTTTCCAGATGAGCTGTTTCTGTATGAAGATTGTGTCTGATACTTGACAGCTTGATATGCGAAATCCGTCCGGGCTGGTTTTCACACTGCACTTCATGGAAGGGTTGTGCGAAGCCATGATGCAACACGGTCTGCCTCACACCGATCGGACTTCGGCAGATGTACATACCGTGCGGACAGCGTACCATGAGCCCCTGCACAGCAGAGTGACTTGACTTGCAACTGCTGTTGCAACAGCATTGTTTGACGAGGGATGAGCGGGTCAAGTCACCAGTACTGCAGCTATTGACTGAGGGTCGGACAGCATGTTACCACTGGGTCAAGCGCGGTGGCAGAGGTGATGAACCAACACTGTGGCTACAGCCAGTAGATTGTAGCCAGTACAAGCTTGCAGCAGCTTTGCAGATGAAGGGCAGGCCTGGGCGCTCAAAAATAGCCAGTGAGGCTCTCATCGACACATTGTCCCCATGCAGTGCCATGCAGTGCCATGAACGCGGAGCTCAGCCCTTGAGGGTACAGCGGTACCTCACCAAAGCGCAGACTGAGCAGTAAACCGTCCATACTGTGACGCTCCCAGATGTCTGGGAGCTAACCAATGGGGCTCAAGCTGCCTCAGTTGAAAGGTTTTCAACAAACATGACTGCAAGGGGTGGGCTGGCTCTCAGCACTACTAGTTGGTGGGCAGGCTGGTGTTGGTTGGCTATTCAAACAGCAAACCACAGCACTGCTGTCGCTTGCCGATTGTGCTTCAACAGCCATGCAGTGCATGCAATACACGCATCATGCGTGTGCGTGCCAAACCATCATCATCATTCCATTGCATGGGATATCGGACGGAACACAGTGGTGTCCTATTGATACAATGCATGCAGCACAGCACCAACACGTGCTTACGAAATGGATGAACTTCATTGGAAGCTTGAAGCACGCCTGTCTGACAAACCAGTGGGCAGCCTTGGGCAGGGCAGTCACCCTAGGAACATACCATGGGTAAGCAGGCTTACAGAAGGCTAACAGTGGGCTGTCAAGTCATCTATGCACGCAACAATTGGGATCCCAGTGCCTGATTTGAGACGTGAGACGAGAGTTGGCAATTGCTGCACACACGAGCACACCGGGGGGGGGGGGGGGCACCAAAGCGTCAAACAACTGCACCTGCAATCAAATGCCGGCAGCCTTCCTGTTATTGCAGCACCCTGTGACTCAGTTAGTACGAACTTTAGCATGTGTTCCAGGAGTGTGTAGGGCCTTTCCATTACCATGCCCTCCACGCCATGCAAGTTTGGCCATGGTGGCCGATGCAAATTTGACTGCATGCATGTCTGTGCCTTTGTGTCACCGCACCCTTGGTCACAAAGCGTGATTGCCACACCTCTTGACGGCTCACAAGATTCCGCATCTCGCCACCACACAGGCGAGGTCCCAGCTGCAGATCAGGATGGGTGGTCTAGCGGGCAAACACCATCCTCATGAACATGGGAACTTTGAAAGATAGATATGTATGCCATACCAATGATTGCAAGCATCTGGTACTTGTGCGCTTCACAGCTGGCTCTGTCACACTGGTAACGGTTACCACTGCAGCCTGGGGTGTCTATTTCAAAGTGGAACATGCAGACCTGGTGCGCATGTCTCCCTCTGCCAACTCGCAACAGCACCCCCCTACCCAACTTTCAAGCTTAAAGTTCAAGCCAGCCACACCGTCTGTACTCATCAACCAGCACACCTCACCCTAACTGGATGTTGTCGCTGTTCATTGTCAGCAGTTGTTGCAGCAGCAGCAGCAGCAGCAGCAGCAGCAGCAGCAGCAGCAGCAGCAGCAGCAGCAGCAGCAGCAGCAGCAGCAGCAGCAGCAGCGGCAGCAGCGGCAGCAGCAGCAGCAGCAGCAGCAGGCAGCTCGGGCAGCAGGCACAACACCAGATGTCTAGCGCACTATGCAGGGCCATGCCCGCTTAGCCATGATAGTGTGATGTATATAAAGAAATTTCGAAAGTACTGTACTACAGGAGGCCTGCTGTGGCATGTCGCTCTATCACTTTTGTCCTTGCTGCCATGCTCTAGGTCCTTCAGGCTCTAGCACGGTGGTCCCTGGCTGTGACTGTTAGGCGCCGAGCTGATATTGCTCTGCATCACTGAGCATGTGGCACTATGAAGGCTAGTCGGACACAGAGGCCTGTCACTGAAGTTTGCGCTTGCTGCATCTCAGATAGCCCGGCTGCCAGCCGGTGTGTCACCCTGTGGATGTTGACTGGATAGCAGGCAAAAGTGGAATGCTGCATGACTCGCAAACAACAAGGTGTCAAGATGTCACGTCATGCTGTCAAAGGTGGTGTGCTGAAGGTGTGCAGCATGGTTGCAGCCAACGCGTCAGTGGCTCTAGTATGCCAGGATTGACGGGCTCCAGCATTCAGTGCACAACTCTGGGGACAAGCTGTTGCGGACTGCACGACTGGACAGCTGCGACCATCGATGCTGGGGCGCGTCACACCATGATGGAATGCTGTACAAGGTTGTGCTGAGGCATTATGAAACCTGGCAGCACCCGTATAGCCGCAGATGTCAGCACGAAGTGCCTGGTTTGGCAAACAGTTGTCACCACCATCACTGGCAGCAGCTGCTGTCCATGGGGGCAGGAAAATAAAGGATCGTGACTTGTCCCCAAAAATTGTCACCAAAGTCCTGACATGTTGTTTGGCAGAGACCAGCCGCCAATGGCGGTACGGCATCAGACCTTGGAGGTGGGGCAGGTGCAGCGCTGCAACAGATGCCTGCTGTTTCTGGTTGAGTATCGGTGTGAACTGTTTTCATGACGACGCACAGCAGGCATAAATTGTTTGGCGCATTGGGGCGCAGCGAGGCAGAGACACAGGGGCTTGGCAGCAAGTGACTGTTTTGCTATCTTTTTTTATTGATCAATTATGCGCCAACGCATGACTGCCCGCACCTCGCTTGGGCGCCTGACTTTGACAAGCATTGTCTGTGCAGGGATTGCAGAGATCAGGAGGTATTTGGTGGACAAGCCGTGTGTGTGTGTGTGTGTGGGGGGGGGGGGCAGCAGGCACCAGACTGCTACAACCGGTTGTAGCTTCCAGGTTGTGTAGCTCTTTTGTAGCGCCTCCAGAGTCTTTGTGACGCCTTTTCAGGCTGTTTGCAGCAAAACGGGCTGCCCAGAGTGTTTTCTCATCACTGTTCATGCCATGGTGCATTGCCATGTCATGCCATGCAAGAGTGGCAATGAGCGCGCTTACATACAACTGAAAGGCTATTCGAAACAGCTGCAGCAACACACAAAGTCCAATAGACAGCTTGACGGGATTGATGTATGCGTTACGTGATTGTTCACATGCGGCCACTTGCGGGACAACCCCCTACCACGTAAATGCAAAACTAGCATGTTTAAGCATTACACGAGTGACAGCTTGAGATGGCCCCCAGCCCAGCATGTGTACCACCTGGTTCCCAAGCGGTGGCTTGTGGCTCGCTGGAGCAATCTGCATTGCAGCAGTTTGGTCAAATGCTTTGTAAACGAGTTGTGGTAACTGTACGGAACTACCTTTTCAATCTGCCCTACAGTTACATTGGCAGATTGACCGCGCCCGCCACAACTATAAGAGGTCTGTGCGTTACTGCTTCAATCACACTGCAGCCGCGAGTCCTCGCTGCTCCTGCCATTATACTAGCTGACCTGTCAGCCAATTATTGCCTCCATGGGGCGCCTGCTCGTCACGCTGCTGTTCGCAGCAGCTTGCGTTTTGGCCAACGCCCGTGAGCTGAAAAGTAAGTGCTGCAGTATGGTGCACAACCTACCATTACCAAGCATGGGCAATATTTCGACTTTGCAACTCACCAAGCATGTACCTGTCGTTTCTGTCTGCCATTTCTCCTTGCGTGCTCTGCTGGCAGGCCGCGATGTTCTGCAGGCTACCTCCTGCCCAGCTGGGTGCAACGTTGCCGGTGGACACTGCAAACGGAGCGAGGTGACTGGGCTCTACTACTGCGCTGAGTGCCTGGGTGGCCTTCTCGTTGGGACAAGAGGTAGCTGGGTTGGCATGTGTGGCTGCCCAAGAGGACACTATGCAAAAAAGGAAGGAGAAGTTTATGCGTGCACTGCCTGTCCCAAGCACAGCTGGTGCCCTGGTGGCAAATTCGTCCCGGGTGAGGATGGCCCTCCAGAAGTTCCAGCGGAGCCCAAGGAGAATGTGTGCGGCCCCGACTTGGTCACCGTGGGCATACGCTGCATCAAGAGGAGCCAGTGTCGTGAGTACTTGTCCCATCATGAGTGTCTGAGAATACTTCTTGGTGCTGGTCTGTGGCAGTTTGGAAGGCAGCACATGGTTGCATCCTCGCCTGAATCAGCTGTTTGACACTGCAAAATGTCTTGCAGAGCTACTGTCATGCGCTTGTGTAAGTATGCATGAAGCGCAGCTTCAGAAGTGTTTAAACATGGTGCACACCACATGTAGCAAGAACAATAATGATCATCACCACCTTGCATGAGGCTTGCACACTTTGCCCTGCTGCCTCTGCCTGCTGCCTTGCAGTCAATGCGCCTGGCACATTTCTGGAGGTTACTGCTACAGAGTACAAGGCAACAAAATGCCCTGCAAATACCTTTAATGCTGGCTTGAACCAGGCGCGTGAATGTGTGGCCTGCCCCCCTGGCTACAAGACTGACGAGACCTCAGCAGCTCCCAAGGCCAGCGTTGCTGTCTGCCGTAAGTTGCGCTGGTCATGAACTTCATGCAGTACAAGCAGTGAACCACAAAGATTAGATTCAATAAGTTGTTGAGAATCCCTCCTCATCACCGTGCAAGTAAGCACATCAGAATGGCAATCACCTTTCCAGCATGCCAGGTGCACGACCAGTGTGTGTGCTGACCTTGTGTTGCTGTGTTGTCGCTATTGCTTGATGCAGTCGTACCAGACGGCTACTTCCTGATCGAGCCTGGAAAGGTTGGTGTCTGCCCCAAAGGAACCTACAGGGCACAGATCGATGCCGAAAAGACCATCTGCAACCGTGAGTGTGCGCCGTGATGATGCTGAAACAGTGTGCCAGCTGCTACTGCTTGTCAAGACATGCACGTGAACTGCGTGGATAGCAATGCAGAACAAACACTCTTCAGGCGGCGCACTCGACAGTAGAAACCCATCCAGTCAGCATCCAGCAGAAACCCATCCAGTCAGCATCCAACCTTGTGCTGTTGTCCTGTCATGCAGCTTGCGCGTCTGGGGTCACCACTGAGGATGAGGGTCAGTCCGCTGAGGCGGCCTGCAAGTACCTTGTCGCTGGCTCCTATCCCAAAGTGGTCACCGGCGGAATTATCAAGGAAACTGGCACATGCCCCCCCAACAAGTAAGTGCATCACAAGGGACCCTGTGAGTTGCAGGCTGCGATGTCGTGGTGCATTGTTGCACTTCTTGATGATGGATATCAGCCAGCCAGACACCCCAGCAGCAACCCATCTATCCAAAGGTGTACATCACCAGGGGTGTGCAGATACAGCCCCAACTGCAATGTGACGAACCATGTGAAAACACATGTTCACGGTGTTCCTTTTTGTTATGCAGGTTCTGCCCTGGCGGTCTGGCTACTGCTGAATATGAACCAGGTTTTTTCTTGTCCCGATGGGTCGTGGACGCAAGAGATTGGAGCTACAAGCGATGTTGAATGCAGTAAGTTATCAGATACCTGTACTTTACAAGAGTGTGCCCCGGGGCTGCATGCTCAACACATATTGGTCTCCATATTGGATCAGGTACTTGCACATGCATCGAACAGCTCGCAGGTCTTCCCGCTGCATGTCCTCAGCTTGTTTCACCACGCCTGTCTGTACAATCACATGTTATCTGCCACAAGGTTGCTGACAGGAAGTAATTTTTGTGCTGGTGCAGTGACACCACCCGGCTACAAGACGAGCGGTGGGGCAACCACTGCATGTTCTGACAACCCTGGCCAATACCGCTCTGAGTGGGTCCGTTACAATAGCGCGGCTGCTGCGACCTGTCTACCATGTGGTCAAGGCATCTTGGCTGATGATGTTAATCCTATCACTGTCTACAACGCTGCCGGTCAAACAGTCGAGCTGCTGGTGAAGGGAAGCTCGGCCGCCTGCTGTAAGTACATGGCTGTGCATGGACTCACACACAATCCACATTGACACTGTGCTACAGATCAGGACATGCAATGCATGCAAACACAGCTGCAATCCCCTGTGACACTGCATCAACAGTGGGGCTATCACGCTGCACAGTGACCTCCCTGCCAGGGAGGATGCAGCGTCACGATGACGCTGCATCCATCAAGCTCCAACTTTACCCTCTGTTATCTAAATCTTTGTGCATGGCATTGCCAAGGCACTAGAACCCTCCTGGTGCTGCTCTTCTGAATGACATGCTGTTCAATATGTCAATGTGCAGATATCAATGCTGGTGAGGGTATGACCTTTGCGGTGATCCAACCTTGGCCTGACTGGGCGCGTCAACGTTTCCTGGAAGGTTCCACGTCGCAGCCGCACCAGCAACCTGGGCACCAGCAGTAGCAGTGGCAGCAGCAGTGGCAGCCACACTGTGAGGGGAGTGAGCTCCCACATAACAGCAGTGAAGAAGCAAGTGGCATGCCGAACAGTGGTAGGGCAGCAGCAGTCAGCATCGCCGACGTCTGCGCATCATTCAGCTGTATATACCATTGCCGCGACGGTTGCGACTGGTTGAAGTACAGTTCTAGCATGTTATCATTGCCGGCCATGATTGAAGCAGCAACACATGTGTGGTATTGGTGATTGTGCTCACCTGCTGTACTGGCCATACTAGGTTATGGATGGAGGTGGATGCAGGCCAACTCCAGACAGATGAAACTGTTGCAGTGATTGGTGTCGTAAGGTCTGAGGCCTGGGATGCCCACAATGTTCTGGTTTGTGGTGGACAGCGCCCCTTTGTGATGCATGCCATGACAAGTTGACAAGTTGTCAGAATGTCTGCAAAGGTGCCTGGTTGGGGCCTTCTGGAAGCAGTTGGTCCCTGCAGGAACCACAGCAAGCAGAAGCAGACAGCAGCAGGGGTGGTGATCAGTCGGCTTTAGTCAAGGATTTGCCTCCAGCACTGTGTCGAGTGCCCATCTTTCGTGTCGATGCCAAAGACACAAAATGCAAGAGTGCCAGCCTTTAAGGGCTACCCCTCCCTCCCTTCTGAGTTCAGGGTATGCTTATCCCTTCTACGGTGTGCAACGACACTCGCGATACATTCACCACCACGTGCCTCCCAGGTTCACACCTGAGGCAGCACTGAATCCTCACTCCCTCGCACCTGTTGCCGCTGCTGCCAACCCCTTTGACGCTTCAGTTGCTCCTGGCCCTACAACTGCTCAGATGCTCTTGAGGTGTGTCCAGCACACAGTGGCATGATAGGCAGCCGTCACCGCAGGATGTGGCCATGTGAAGCTGCTTGCGCCGGAATCCTGACAGAGCTGCACCACCAGCACCAGCTGCCGCTGACCAAAATAGGCAGTGTGTGTGTCAGCACACAGCTGAGAAGACAGTAGGAGGCTACTCATACTGGAATTCGCGGACATAGTAGCCAGGCAACAAGTCTGCATGCATGAAAAGCAGCAGGCAGCAGCATGGCAAGCTGTGTGAGTCCAGTAGCAGAGAAGACTTGCCAGCATGCATGTTTCCATGTACAATTGTGTTGTTTGGCTGCAGCAGTATGATCATCCCACCAGCACGCACTGTGCATGCAGCCAGAACAACTATTGCTCACGTGTACAGCGGTACGGCAGTGCGTTTACCAGCACAGGCAGGCCCCATACAGCCCCTGGGTCACCAGTGTGCGACACCAGCCTAGCAGCTGCACACCATGCCCTGGAATGCTTGCAAACAGGCTACCCCAATCCTCTTTTGTCAACGTCAACGTCAACGTCAAGTTGACATCTGCTTTGACAACCAGGGGTTGCTGTACCAAAGGCTGCCGTCAGCTGAGTGCAGTGCAGTAGGGACCGCTGCTACTTACGGTGACACTCCCGTATTGAGGTCGAGCCGGCCTGTGGTGTGGTGACGCCCACAGCACATGAGGTGCAGAACTTTGCAGACACGTCTGACCTGTAGGTCCCTTTGGGACATGGAGCCAACGCTCCCTCTGCATCCAGGATGTGCCCGAGAGGCACAACTGCACATCACAATCGACAAACATGTTGCACATGAGGGGGTAAATCAGGCAGTGCTGCTGATGTGCTGCTATCTGACTCAGATGACGATGATCGCCCTGCTACCCGCACACAGTGTCACTCCATCACAGCGCCTGGCAGCACAATCTGACGCAGCATGGTGCCAGCTACAAGCGTGTTACAACCTGAGCCCGCTGCGTCCTGGCAGTGGGACTTATTATTCAACTTCCCGCTGCTGTTTGTGTCATGAGCTGGCAAGACTCAGCTACTTACCACATGCTGTCAAGCGGCTCCGCCCATGCAGTGTGTTAGTGCCCAAGCCAGGGGGGCACGGAACACAGTTTCGTTGCTTTCTCAGGCCTGGCCCATATGTGTCCTCGGGGCAGGGCTGGAACGAGGGCGTGCCATCTGCATTTAGCACGTAGTAGGTACCCGGCAGGTTCACTGCAAGCAGCACACACAAATCATCACGAGTAATGCTGAGGTGCATTGAGGTTCAGGCAACACGCGCCTGACATTGGGGTATTGCACTGTTGTATGTGGCTGGTCTCACAAGAGGCTGCTGCTGTTGCTCTGTCGTGAAGGCACAGCTGCCTGCTGGCAGCCATGACCTCATGAACACAACACGGCAATGCCACTGCCAGCTGCCTGAACCCTGGGCCCATGTCTGCTGTCTAGTATGCGTCCAGGTGTCGTTGATATCACTGCTGCACAGCTGTTCTGGCATGAACTCGTGTCAGACATGCCCAACTCACCACAGCCATTGACAGTGGTGGTCCTAAGGCCTATTGTTGTCAATCCTTTGCAGGACAGAGTACGTGCTTCGCTGTATATCCCGCCTGGGCAGTAGCTCCCCTTTGGACATTCTAGACACCTGCCGCTCTCAAAGAAGCGCCCAGAAGGGCAACCTGCAGCAGGACCCAGAGACGATCACGAGAGTTGATCAACTGCTGCCCAGTGACGGCGATCCCTGACTTTTTGAAGCAGCTGTGGCAAGCTTGCTGCAAACTGAGACTGAACAACTACTCACCACATAGCCCTGTAGTTCTGTTCAGCACCAGGTTGTTCATACACCGCAAGCACTTGGGCATGGCACAGTACTCTGGCCGGCACCCGTCTACATGACAACCAGCAGACGCGTCCAGCATACTTCTTGGTATCAGAGGAAGGCTGGAGGCTGCCTCAGCGCTTGGCAGCGGCCTATCCAGAGACAGCAGCAACAACGCCAACACCGCAAGCACGACGGCACCATTTGGCAGATCATGACGCGACTGCTGCATGTCATCTCAGATTTCAATTGATGTTTTGCGTTTCTCGCATTGGCAGCACCAAAGCCAGTCGATCCGATCGGCTCGATCGCCAGCAAGCAGTTCCAAAAACGGCACGATAGACAACTGTAGTAGAGTTCTTATGAGCAATGCAAAGCATATGGAGGGTGGCAGATTGAAACCGACGCTGGAAACAATGTTTCCAGCTGGTTACTCTGCGGGCAGTACATGTAGGTTGAGATTGGCGGGGTGTAACGGTTTCATAGGTAGTGGTATCAACAATTGTTGTTGTGTTTCTGACCGCGCGACGCGCCCAGCCCTGCGATAGGCTTGTTGCGGGGGTCGACACTTTGAGGCAAGCGTACAAGCAGATATAGGCCTGCAACAATCTGCTTTGACGTTGTTACCATTGCGCGAGGGCAGCAGATTGAAACTCAGTGTCCAGCAGCAACTTATGTTTCAGCACTGCAGGAGCTCGTCGGTGAAGGCAGCCTAAACGACAGACCTTGCTTGTCGATAGTTGACTAGGCGCAAGCTACATGCAAGCGCGCAAGCCGAAAGCTGGAGCTGCAGTCACGTCCATGACTGACTGGCCGTGGATCCATGGATCAAGGCTTGCACATGCTGTGCGATCGATACTAGCTCTTCAAGTTTATCCCAGCCTTCCAATGAACCCATGGCATTTGAAATGCAATGGACGATCAGACCACGGACAGGGACTTCACAGCGTGGGCTAGGGTAGGTAGCCACTCAGGTGCTGTCACAGCACAGCGTGCTCGCAGACGGCTTGGTTTGTGCTGGCTCACCATGACCTTCAAGTTCACTAGTAGCTCAACGAACAACATGCACAAAGGGTTGCCACACAGACCCAGCGATTTCTAGTGCGGTGCCTCCTGAAGATTGACTTGCCAACTCCATGCGACACAAGCGACACAAGCTACACTTGCAGGTTGAACAAGCTGTACCTGGAAGGGCAGTCTTCCCCCAAAACTTGTGGTATCCTTTCTCACAAGTGAAGGTGAGGGATGCCACTGAATACTCAATTGTAAGGGTTCAGTTCGTATCAACACTGCTGCATGACTGGCATCAAGCAATCTGGCCTTGATCGCGTGCACCCAACAAGTCATATGTTGCAGTCTGGCTCACACCCTCACGAAGCATACTGCCCTATTGCTACCAACTGACTGGGTGCAGCCGAGAAGGCTCCACAACTCATGCAAGGCTCATGACGACATCCCCACAATTGGGCTGTCAACCGAACCAGGCTAGGAGAAGCAGACCCAGGGTGAGCAGCCATACCGCTGTATTTGCTGCAGCTAGCTACCGTCTGCGCGGGCTCAACCTGCTGCAGCCTCTTGGTGCTGAGGCAGGCCTCAGCATACACTGCACTGGATCCCCGCTACTGCTGCCCCTGGGACTCAACACCAACAGCTGGCACGTGCTGCAGCTACTGCTCCTCGTGCTGCTGCCATGCACCCCGCCCGCCCTGCTGCCTGCCTGAGGACCAGCAGCAGCAGACAGCGGCCTCCTGGTGCCTGGAACAGCAGGAGCTGCAGTGGACAAAGCAGCAGCACCACCACCAGCAGCTGCATGTCCCACCCTGCTGGCTGCAGGCGCCGTGGAAGTGCCCTTGAGCCTGTTGAGGTGCGCGGTGAACTGCGGCAAGCTCAGCCTCTTCCTCAGCTGCCACTGGCCTGCTGACCCTGCCGCCCCTGCTCCGCTAGCATCTGCATTTCCAGGCGCACCCGGTGGCATCAACCCCAGCCCCTGCTGCTGAGGCTGCTGATGCTCCTGCGCACTGCTGCTGGCCCAGCCGCTGCTGCTGCCTGCCAGCTCCCAAAGCTCAATCTCTATCTGCTCCAGCTGCCACTTGTCCTTCCTGCTGCTGCCCTGTGCCAGGAGGTACTGCGTACTCAGCCCCAGCTGCCTGCATATGCTGTTGGCCTGCCGTACCTGCTGCTGGACGTCCAACAGATACACATTGGCACACCCAGCGCCCCGAGCACATGCTGTAGCGCTGCTGCTGCCGTTGCCTCGCGTCTTTGGCGGGCTGCGAAGGCCTAAGAGCGCAGACGCACACCCTGGCGCTGCTGCCGCGCCGCTGCCGCCCTCACCACTGCCAATATTGCCTGACAGCGGCCGGCTGCCGTAGCGCCTGCTGGGGCTGGTGCTGGCTGACCGTGCTGTCCGACTGCCAGAGCCGTGCGGCAGCGTGCTCAACCCTGCCTCCCACGGGAAGCTGCTGTGCAACATGACTGGCCCCGCTGTCTGCGGCCGGGAAGTGCCCCCCAGGACTGCTTCAACTGGCCACACCCCTTTGCTCCCGCCCAAAATGCTGCTGCCCCAGCCGCCAGCAGCAGCTGCAGGGGAGGGCAGCTGCACGGCTTGCGCGATGGGCATCCCTTTGGGGATGTTTAGCGCCATGGGGGAGTCATCCCAGGCTGGGCCCGTGCGCCTGCCCTGCTGCTGCCGCTGCTGTGGCCACTGCCGCTGGTGCTGCCACTGCTGCTGCTGTTCATAAACCAGCTGCTGCCTGCGCTGCCACGGCTCAGCTGAGGCCGGCCTGGACACATGCAGCTGCTGCATGCGCGTCAGCAGCTGCTGGCGCTGCTGCTCGTCATCCCTGCCCCGCTGCTGCTGCTGGGCAGGGTGGCTGCACCATCGGCATATGCTTCCGGCCAGGAAGGCCTGTGCCTGCCAGGGCTGGGCATCTGGTTCGCAAGCGACTGCCTGCACGTGCCGAGGCTGGAGTACGCACCCTCCTGGCTGCTCTCTGCCACTACAGCCAGCACCCCTGCACTTTGGTGTGCCTGCGCCTGGCGCTGCAGATGCTGAGCCGCAGCCGCACCACTAGCCCTGCCAAAACTGCCTACTGGTGCTGAGCTGGGCCTGTGATAGCTGAGGCCCTGCAGGAGCGGGTGCCCCTGTATGCTGCTGGGCAGCTGAGCTTCGCCCGAGTACAGCTGCTGTGGGGAAGGCAGTTGCTGCGCAAACAGGTCTGCTCCCTGGCCCCCTCTGCCCTGCGCCTGCAGACACTGTTTGCTGGGCGACTGCTGTGAGCGCTGCTGGCGTGGCGAGGGCTGCTGGCGCGGCGAGGGCTGCTGCTTGTGCGCCCTGGGACTGGCACTGCCCCGCGCTGTGGAGACTGCAGCTGGTGCAGGCCCCGCCTGCAGCGTGGTGCACCCATGCGCCGCTGTATGCAGCTGCTGACTGCTGCCGTCCTCTGTGTATGTATCCCAGGGCGACAGTTCCCCTGCGCCCCGCGCGCTGAGCGACAGAGCTGCCGGCGCTGCTGCAGCAGCATCTGCAGAAGTGCGTGCTGACGTTCCCGCCTGCGAGCTGGCAGCACCAGATGCTGGGGCTGCCCCAGGACTCATGTCGTTTGCAGGGGATGCTGAGCCCTCATCATCCTGATAGATGAACCCATCTGCATCTGAGAGGTCTGCATCGGATGCAGCGGGCCTTGCAGCAGCCACAGCAGCAAGTGCAGCACAGAGTGCTTCCGGCCACACTGCAGCCTCGCACTCCAGCTGCTGCTGCTGTTGTATGTCGGAGCTGTGCACAACTACAGCACACTCAGGGAGTGCCTGCTGGACAGTTGTGCTGTCAGTACTGCAAGCCTGCGCAATGCTCCCACACTGCTGTTGTGCGCCCAGCTGACCCTGCACCTCTTGCAGCTGCTGCAGTGCTGCCGCATCCTGTAGGGGTAAATCGCGACTCTGAGCTACATCTTCATAGGGCTGTGAACCGGCCTGGTGCTGTTGCTGGGCACCTGGCTCCCAGCACGGCTCGCACCACCTCTGCTCCTGTGGGCCATTTGCTGGCGTGCACGTGCTGCAATGCTGTCCTGCCGCGTCAGTTTGCTGCTGTGACAGCTCCTGCACGCCACACTGCGGCTGTGCTGGGCCCTGCTCCTGTTGTTGCTGCTGCAGCTCAACAGGCTCCTCCGGACCACCAGCAGCAGGCGCTGCAGCGCAGCTGGCATCATGCCCAGGGGGATCAGCGTCAAGAGCCCCAGCAGCCGCAGCAGCGCCAGAAGCACAGCTGGCACCTAGCTCAGGTGCATGCTCAGCACTTGACTGCAAGTGTTGTGCATCGACAGCCTGTGGACCAGGCGTCGGGCCATCTGAGTGCCCAGTGACGTGGCTAGTGCTGCACTGCGTCTCAAGGACTGCTCCACTGCATGCTGTCAGGTCAGCAGTGACATCAGTGCCTGTGAGGCAAGCAGGAAGGGCAGCAGGCAAAAAGGGGAGGTGATGCGTAGGAAGGGCACCTGTGCTGACAACAAGGCAGCATGTACGCCTCACTGCCCAGGGTGTTGACGCCACACTGCCATCCCTAGCATCTGCGACAGCCCAACAGCAAACCAGGAGACAGAGGAGCAGGCTGACAGATGTGATACAGACACCAGATCTCCAGTGCCTCTCGTACTGCAGGCTTCTTCTTTGCAGTCAGCAGTAGCCACAAAGCCCACCTGCAGGCGGCCCTTCATTTGCCTCCCAATGCGCAACAGCAGGCTCAGCAGGCCGCGCACCAGCAGCCGTGCTGGCACTGCTTGGTTCACTGAGCACTGTGGAGCTGCTGACCCTGCCGCAGGACATTGGGTGCTGTGGCCACAATGCAAGGCCCTGCTGCTGAATGTCCTGCTGGCTGGTCCTGTCCTGCAGGCATGTGCTGGACTGCTGCAGAAGCTCTGCATCCAAAGTTGTACGTGCTGATGGAACATACTCAATGCGCTCCTGCTCCTGTAGAGAGCAGTCACCTGCAGGAAGCAGTCCAAACAACACATATGCAGAGCTTGTTGTGCTGGTCATGACAGCTTTTGGCAGTGGCCAGCTGAAGATGAGGGGGCAAGGTAGCAGCAGCCTAGTGCAAACCCAACAACGACCATGAAATCAAATCACGAAGGCATGATGGCAGGGGAAGACATTGTATGCCTATTGCAGCACCGCACCCGCAAAAGCTTCCTGCTGCTTCTGTTGCACCCTCAGCAGCTGTTGCTGTGGGGCAGGTGAGGAAAGAGGGATGACTGCCTGTCCCTCTGACAGAAGTGCTGCATATTTCTCTGCCTGCTGCTGCTGGAACTTGAGTAGCTCTGATTGTATGAGTGCCTCAAGTACATCATCACTGTCTGCTTCTGAATGCCGTGACGACGCTGGTAGGACTGATTCGTCCTCCTGCACACACCAACGGCAACAACCAGCTTGGCCTCGTGTTTCTGGTCACCTTCAACATCGTCCAACATCCACACACAGCCCTGTGTCACCTGTATGAAGCCATCCTCGTCAGGCCATACATCTGCTGCTGCTGAGCAGCCACCTGTGGGAAGGCTGCTATGGCTGCTTGCATGACTGATATTGATGGCCAAAGCTTCCATGCACGCACATATGTGTCTAGAGGTCAGCAGGCAGGGAGAGCCTGCTGTCTTGCTTGTGCCTAGGCAGGTCTGACGTTTGTTTGAATGAAGCCTGTCTGACCGCAGGCTATTGACGTTGTGAAATTTATTTTCCGGAACGAAAACGATGAACGTCACACGGAAACCTCCTTGGATCGGATTTCTGGGTTCGGGTTCTGTAAGTCTGACCAAGGAGGCAACCTGCAGCTGCTCCCCCTAGGCCTCCTTGGTCACAGTTACAAAGGCGTGACAGATGAGATGGAGCCTTTATGACCACGAAGCAGCTGGTCCCAGTGGTCTGTGAAACACAGTGTACCTGATCTGTGCCCTCATGCAGGAAGTTGTGCAAAGTTGCCAGTGATTCAGGTACTGTAACAGGTACAGCTTGTCAATAACTGCATCACACAGGCAGCACATGCATTGCGGCTGATCACACCCTCATTGTCGGCCAATGGGCGCCAGCTGACCATGGTGCTATCTCCAAGTGGAAATACAGACTCAGGAAACGTCTGTAACATCAAATGCACATCCACCCATCAACTAACTTCCAGCAGCAACGTGTCGATTCGCCATTGTGCAGTATAGATAAGAAATCAGTATGTGGCCATGGCCCCATGGCCTGGCAACACCTGCAGCGCTCTTCAGGAATAGTCTGGCTGGAGTGCCAACTGCAGTTTGTGCGACCAGCGTCATTCATGCATGCATTGGCTGAAGTGCTGAGGCGTCCAAGGCAAAAAGGCAGCAGGGCCGCGTGACCCCAGTTGACCTCTGAATGGTTGCCTTGTGGGCCAGGTCCAGAAGGCGGGCAGTGTGTGCCTGTGTGTTTTGGTTATGTTACATAACAATACATAACAGGGTAAACAACAAGGGCACCTCTTCTTGGCAAATTCTGGCCCAATGCGTAAGGCAAAGCATACGTTCCAGGTCATCGCAGTCGACAACAGCAACTGTTCCGTCAAGTTTGCGTCTTTGAGAAAGCCCTGCACAGCTGCAGCAGCTCCAGCATCTACAAAGCAGCAACACCCCTGGTAAGTTGCATAAGTACTGGAGGTAGTCTCACAAGGGACGCTTGTGCCAAGCAGTCAACGTGCACTGTTGGGCAACAAGGTAGTCCGCACCACGTAGTACAAATATGAAAATGAAAAACGTTGTCGCGCCCTCCTGGCATTTTGAGGCAACAATACTGACCGGCCCGCACAACATGACAGTGTTTGTGCACCATGTTGTCACAACAGCACGGCATGACACGCAGGCCATCTTGCCCTGAATGCACCTCCAACGTGTGCTCCTGAACCGTGCCCCTGCCAATCAGCAGAATGATGGTCTGAGGCTCAAGGCTCTTCAGCAGAGTGCGTCCACCCAGCGTGTAGATCAACCTGCCATGCCAACTTGACACAATAAAGTAATTACATACAAGCCTGAATACACATGAAACAGACGCCAACCTGGCAATCCACTACTAGCTTGCAAAGCAAGCATGTCATAACGGATGCCCTCAAAATGCCATGTACGCATGCGACAGACGCAGTGTGCACACACCACACTGCACACCGCCACCACCACACCACAAAAAGTTGTCCACATGCTGCCTTGATCACGGCTGGTGATTGCAGCAAGCTTTTAGCCATAGCAAGTGTGCCGCAATGGCGGCCATCAAGGCTTGATCAACGCTTGGCAGCAGCCTAACTACCAGGAACACTGCTGGGAACACCACCGGTACCGGCCACCACCGCTTGGTTTACCCACCTGCGCCACATATCACTCAAGCATACACATGGGCTACAGGAAAATCACACCGCGTGATTGCACACGCGTTCAGGGTTGTGTCAAGGCGTCAGTCACCTGACCAAGCTGAGGCCATAAACTTGCCCCCCCCCCCCAGCAAAGTCTGCCCAACAACACTCCTTGAACTGTCCAGGAGCCCGGGCAGTTTCTGTGCACACACATGCGTGCACCGGCCATCACCATCGAACCAGCAGACATACTAACAAGGCAGCAACATAAGAACACCAGTCCAAACAGCCCCATCTCGGCCGCGTTTACCACATTCCATTGCTTGGCACAAATTGCTCTAGCAATTCGATTACTTGACCAATCACCTGATCCCGAATCACTCGCAGTGCTCTTCACATCCCCTCTTCAGGTCCACAGGGTGGATCAACAGCCTGACCATATCACAGGTGCTGCCGGTTGCTCTTCTCCATGACCATCATCAACTGCAACGTCAACACACACTCCCAAACCATTCAACAAAGCCTGACTGCCAATATGGCAGCATGGCTGGCGATGGATTAGCTCCTGAACCAGGCAAGGCCATGGGTGATCATGCCATGCAAGTTGTGCTGTATATCCAAAGTGCCAGCCAACAGCCTGCAGAAGCTGTCACATGCCCCACCAACAATCTGCGCCCAACGCCCCTGCCGGTACTGATGGCTGGCAATCATACCAGCACATGCTGCATTCACGGCAGCACTGCTGAGTGCCAACTGCCTACAACCCAATAGATGGGCAAAGGCTGTATCAAATCCGAACCCCGATTAGCATAAACCACCTGATCAATACTCTCGCTCCTCCTGCTCCTCTTTTGACTCTCTGAATGAAAAGAAACTTGTTGCTGACCTCTTGCAAGCTGCATTGAAATGACTCCGACATGTACAGCTGCCTAGACAAATGACAGCACAGAGCCAATGCCTAAATACTGCCCTCCTGGCAGCTGCAGAAGTTCTGCATGGTGGTGTACTCACTGAGTACACGCATGACATGCAGCGTAGATCAAACAAAAGTTGTGCACCAAGCTTAGCGGCCGCTTGGCCACACGCAGCAATTCCAGACAGAGCCCTGTCACAACGCAGCGGCGAATAGACCGCCTACTCCCGAACATGTGCCACCAGGCAACAGCTGTGTGCTCGCAGCTGAAGCAGCGCCGACTGGCCAGGCAGGCCCGCCTAGCCATCACACTCAACAGCGCAACATTCAGAGACAACCTCGCACACCGTGTTGCAGCAAAAAGCAGCAAAGCCCCCACCCAGTACACATGAGCAGCAGGCGATCTTCTCGCAGCAATGCACAGCTGCATATATATAATGGTATTCAGGCTCGACCTCAACCAAGTAACAGTAACAGAAAGGTAAAATACTTACAAAAATGGAGCAAGTGGCAGCGGGCCATGTTGCTCTGCAGTTCGTGCTCAGCATGTGCAAAAGCTGCTGGCCCCCAGCATGCCCTGCTGCTAGGCACGCACAACTCATGCTACACCCACACTCAATACTCTCGAAGGTGAAATACACACTCCTGCCCCGTACACACTGGCACGCCCCGCTTTGCGTGCACACCACTATGCGGTGGTTTTTGTGCACCCAGCTACAATGAACATCAGCACCCAGCACCAGAAACTGACATCAGCAGCCTTTGCAAGCCAAGCCAAGCTGTACATTAAGCCTTGCTACAAGGGATGAAGGCTAGTGAACAGCTGTTCAAATACATGCTAAGACCAGCCTACAGGCGCAATGGGCGCTCAACTCCTGGCCAGTCCCGCAATTCAGAAATCACAGACGGCAGCCACAGACTGCAAGTAGGAAGCCTGCTGGGTGGCAGGCACCTCACCTTGCCTTGCATATGTTGCCCACCTATCCAGCTGGCGCACTGAAGATATCTTGATCACACAATGGGTCGAGGCCGCGCCTGCCATTTGCCTGCCATCAACCCTCCCCTGCCGAAGGAGAGTGCCTCCCACCCGCCCCCAAGAAAAGAATAGGCACAAACGCCTTGTTGCGGTGGACCTTCAAGGTTAGCCGGGCTAATGACCCTGAAGGGAACCAATGGGCGCATGCAAGCAATGCCCCCATAACATGACTGCTCAACCGAACTTCTGTGCGGTGCCAGCCAAAGCTGTAGAGATGACTTGCGCATGCACCAAAGATTCAGCATTCAAGCAGAACAGCACATGGACTGCAGCAAGAAATAATGAGCAGGGGCCGATGCTTTGCCCTGGGGCCTGTGGGCCGCACCTGCTTCAGTGGATGGCATGCGCTGCCACATTTAAATGGCACACAGATTGTGCAGCACGACTGCAAGCCCTGTCTGAGCCCATTGTCAGGGCTGACAGATCCAACAGGGGCACCATGCAACATCCTGTGAATGAACGTGCATGACAGCCACTGCAATACAAGCGGTTCACTGTCGCCAGCAGAGCAAGCATCTCCTGACCACTCACTGGATAAAGCAGCAGAATCAGCACAAAGCAGCAAGGACAACCCACAGTCAGGGCCCTGCAGATGACAACAAGTGTCCTGTATGACCATGCTTAGCATGTGCATCTTGCATAGCCGCCCTTCAAAGAGGAAATGCACAAAGGCATTGACATTCAGTGTCGACATTCAGTGTCGAGGCCTCTCATGCATGCGCAGGAGCAGGAGCAGGGGCTGCAGCATCTCGCCAAGCAAGTCAGCATGGACAACAAAGCAAAACTTAGATAAGCACGCATGGTGCTTTCCATCCTCACGAGGGCACTCCCCATCTCAGGCAACTGCAGCCTCCCGCTCACAGACACCAATGTGTGGTTGAGGCTTGTATACAGCCCACGCTTTCGAACGCCTTGCTCTGGCCCAAAGAAACAAGAGAGAGAACACAGGTGATGTCCCCAAAGAGAGCATGCCATGCTACTGAACTCATGTGTCAACACACGGCAGCATGCATCTCGCTTTGAGACACACACCGGTCAGTGCAAACCTGATGCTATGCCACAAGCAGACATGCACGTAATGGCGCAAAGTAGGGAAAGTGCGGCCATGCAAAACGCAAAGCCATCTCAAAGGCATGTCCAGCACTGTAAGTGGTATGCTCATTGACACATCCAACCCAGCAGGCAAATGCTGAAAGGCTCCTACAAAGAACGCATTAGCTGAACTTGGCAAAGAAAGTCCCCTCTTGCTGCAGGACCAACCGAAGTGCCTGTCCTGCTGCATTCTCCCAACCCACCAACCACACATCGCTGCCTTCAGCAAAGATTGGCACGGCTGATGCGCTAGCCTGCAAAAAAGCAAACGCCAATAGATTCGGGCTCAATTAGAATTGCGACGCCCTAAGCACGCCACCCGTATGTGCATGTGGCGGTGCAGTCAAGCAGACTGCCACAAAAGAGGGCCAACACATATGGCACACTACAAACCTGGCTTGCAGCATCTTTGGTGCCAGCACAGCACCGCCACAGGCAGCCACCACAGCACACAGCACAGTCCAGTGCCCTCAGCACTGGCCGTGATCATAATGGCAGCCTCAATGCCCCATCCCACAACATAATCATTTGAGAGCGCGCTGTGCTTTGCTCCAAAACCCCCAAACCCTCCAGACGTCCACCCACTCTTGCATCCACGTACGCCCTACAGCCCCACAAGCAAGCTTGCTGTAGCGACCTGACGCAGACAGCACGTAAGCGAATGCATCCGGCCGGAACAGACACGACGTTCGCGCATGAAACACTCAAGACTTCAGCACACTTGGGAGCCTTGCTGCGCTGTGAATCGCGGCACCGCACAGCACAGCCTGTGCGGCACAGCACAGCACACATAGAGGTTATTTGTCAGGCATCTGCCCTGCTGGCCAGCGTGCATGCTGCGACCAAGCAAAGCCAGAGACACACGAAATCGCAACACAGTGCCAACCTGCCACAGCCATTCACTACTGCTCATCCTGCCTAAACAGCAGACACAGCTATGTGTGCCTGGGCCAAGCATCCGGTTCAGTAGCTTCAGGCCCCTTGCCTGCTCCGCTTTGAAGCCACACAACACCCAAGTTGCACCTTCATCCCTGGGCCCTGGACTGTAATCAATCCCGAATCCTTATACACACAGCTACACAAATACACACAACTACTCAAGTGTGCTGCTTTCAGCTCCCAACCATCACAGCCCGAAGAATCGAGGCTTGGTGGGTTTGGTGGAGTGGAACAATTGTTTACCCCACCATACCCAGCTGCACCAGCACATCACCAAACCATCCCCCCATAGTGCCGTTGGCAGCCCCTGCCTGCTGCTGCAGCTGCCGCAGCATAGGCGCCAGCTGAGCGTCAGCACCATTGGCAGCGGGGCCCACAGCGGCAGCTGCTGCTGCAGGAGCAGGTGCTGCTGCGCTGTTAGACAGCGCCTGTGCCGCAAAAGCTGCAAGCCCTGGGAAGGCTGCTGCCTGTAAAATCAGCTGCATGCCCCTGTCGAGATCCTCAGCCCCACCCATAGCCGACAGCTGCTGCATCAGCCCCTGCAGCTGCCGCACCTGCATTGCGGCTGCGTCCATCATCAGGAGGTACGTGCGCGACAGCACAGGCCTGATGTTGTGGCCGCTGCCAGCAGCTGCTGTCATCAGTGGGAAGAAGCCCTGCAGTGCTGCACCCAGGGCGTTAGGGGCGTTGTGCTGCAGCAGGAAGTCAAGCTGCTGCAGCAGGGCCTGCACCATAGGGGACACCTGGTTTGCGGGAGCAGGTGCGTGCCCAGGGGCAGGTGCTGCTGCTGCCACGTTTGCAGCCGCTGGCACAGGCACCATAGCTGCAAACACCTGTCCTGGTGCTGCCCCGCCCTGCTGCTGTGCAACTTGAGGTGGGTTCACCAGCTGTGGTGCAGGGTGTGCAGCACCCAAAGCGGCAGGGCCTGCCTGTGCCTCCTGCGCGCTCGCAGACGCACCAGCAGCCACAGCCACATTGAGTGCCAGGCCGCCCGCGTCCCTGGCATGAGCTGCAACCCTGGCAGCGTATGCGGCTACAGCATCCCAGCTAGAACCCTGGCTACCCTCAAACTCCCGTCCCTGTGTGTTGTAGGCTGGTGCTGGGGGGTGCAGCCCAGCAGATGCTGCTCCCTGGAGGCTGGACAGGTTTGTAGGCCCAACCTGGGTCCCGCCAAGGGGCCAGCTGTGCTGCCTGTTGACTGTGGGGTAGGCAGCTGCAGGGCTTGTGCTGGGGGACTGCGCCAGAGGCCTGAGCATGGACAGCAGTTGCCTTGTGCTGTCTGAGTTGGAATCGCTGCTGTTGCTGCTTCCTGCCATTGCTGCAAGTGCGTTCATTGCAGCTGTGGCGGCAACGGCCACAGGGTCTGGCCCTTCACCTGCTGCAGGGGCAGCCTGCATGCCATGTGCTGCTGCTGAGGACGCTGGGCTTAGCATCTGCAGGAGCACCTCTGCCTGCCTCCGCCTGTCCTGGTCCTGCTGGCCCTGCTCTGCCAGCTGCTGCAGCTGCACCTGTGGCTGCAAGAAGGGGCTAGGCAGCCTCATGGGAGGAGCTGTGGCGGCACTGTTGCTGCCAACAGCCTGCTGGCCCCCTGCTGCCATCTGCTGCTGCACCGAGGCCTGGGAGGGCTGCCCTGCGAGGGCGCCAGCCTCTGAGAGCCAAGGCGCCCGCCAGCTGCTGCAGCCCGCAGAGTGTGCTGAGGGTGCTGCCCCTGCGTGGTGTCCTGCTGCTGCCATACCCAGCTGTCCGCCTGCTGCAGGTGGCTGCGTGGGCAGCTGCCCAGCAGGAGGAACCTGCAGGACAAGGGGCCTTCCCGCCCTGGGCGTGCTGAGGGGTGAGTCAAGCCGCAGGAGTGCAGCAAGAGTAGGAGATCCAGGCACATTGTTTTCCTCCAGTAGCCAGGACATGTCACCCTGCAGCTGCATCTGCTACTGCTGGGCAGCAGCAGCACCACCGCTTGCTGCAGCAACTGCGGCTATGTCTGTAGCTGTTGCTGCACCACTCCCCAGCCGGTAGCCATTGTTTGTCAGCCCCTGACCAAACAAGAGTGCTGCGTCTTCAAGGCTGCCAGATGCTGCATAGTCCTGGAAGCCTGCAGCACCGCTGCCGTACTGCTGTGCTGCCTCCTGCGCGCCTGCAGTGCCAAACTGCGCCCACACATCTTCTATAGCTGCACTGCCAGCACAGGCATCACCCCCAAAGAACCGCTCGCCATGTGCCTGCCAGCCCTCCTGCTGCTGGCTATCAATTTGGGATGCGGCCAGGTAGTTGCCAGCAAGCCGAGGTGAGGCGTCACCGCCTAGGCCTAGCTCAATGGCAGAGCGGCCAAGCAGCCCTGCCCCTTTGGCAGCCTCCACCTGGGGACAGACGCGTGAGCAAACAGTACAAGATGCACAAGGTCAGTGGCATGTACAGCACGGCACACCGTGAGCGCGGTGGCTGCATAGACTGCTTCACTGCTACAGCGCACGCGCGAATTCCCGGCGGCTGCATAGATTGCTTCACCATTTAGCCACTGCAGCTGACGCACACCATGCACAAATTCACTGCGCCTGCACTGTGTGCCACACCGCTGCAGGTTGAGCTGTTGCGCGTGTCGGCAGACAACACACACCGCGAGACATGCATGCAGGCATTGTCCTAGCCACGTCTTTCTGCGGCCATGCACCAATGCATGGAGGGTTGCTTCCAGTTGTTGTATGCAAGCAGTCGCTCCCCATGCTGTACGCCGTACATCACACGTGAGCGCCCCTCACATCAATTGGCGAAGCAGCCTGCCAACCTGCTTGCTTACCAAGGCTGCAACCTTCTGTTTGAATTTGGTCAGCCCTGCAGACTGCCTTTTCTTCATGATGATGTGGGCCTTCAGAGGGTCGATGGTGGGGTTGCTCTTGGGGTTGGACGCGCTGTCCCTGCCACCAGCACCCCTGCAGGAACAAGGATATCAGACCAATGCTGTCATGGGTGAATTAAAACGGCAAGGACTGGGATCTAGGTTATACTTAAATGTGGTGTACCTTCCTGTTCGCATGGCAGTCTTGGTGGGCGGAGATTCCCACACTGAACCCTTTTTGTCCTCTGGTGTGCACATGGCCAACCCGCTGCTGCATGCCGTTGTCAAACAAGAGTTCGTCATATCTCCACTGTTATATGTCATGGCATACAGGCACTGGCATCAGCACCATGTTGTGATAGTACATGAGCAAGCAGCATACCTGCGGCATGTGCAGAGTGCCAGGCTGAAAGTCAGCAGTGGCTCTGGCAGTCCAAACAGCATCTTGCGTCCTGCGGCTTCCTTGTCCGGGGAGAGGCACAACACCGCCACAAAAGCTGCGCCAATGACGGAGCAACAGGCATACAGCAGCCTCAGTGGAAACATGGCCAGGTGCATGGGATGATGGTCATTAGTAGTAGCTGGTTGTCATGGTTGTGCTGCTGTCATGCAGCTACATGCTGCTGCTGCATGCCTCTGAGCAGCGATGTGTGTGCAGCACACACTGCCGGGATATTTTGATACAAAGCAGATGATGAATGATCGCGGCTCTGCTGGCGTGATCAGCACACCACCCACCTTCTTGTTGCAGGCTGTGTTCTCCCAGCATCTCCTTGCATTGCTGCACCATGAGCTCCATGCGCCAGCGCCCCCTGTGTGCCTTTGCGCACTTCTCCAGGGCCCTCAACTCGTCCCTAGCGCGTTCATCCTGTCCACTGAAGCTCGAAGAGATCATTTTGCTGCCAGGCTGTGCTGTCCTGTGCTCACTGCAGCACAGGGGTTACCTGGCCCAATGACACTGAGACGAACGCTGTAGGCTCAAACGGGCTCAAAATACACACCCCAAACTATGAACAGCGGATGGTGCTTGCCGACCGCCCGTTGGTGATGCCGCCTGCGAAGCAATGGAACAACAGCGATCGTGGTGTCATCTACTGTTGTGTTGCCAACGGGCATCGGGACACCCTAGATGGCATTTACAGAGCTATTCCAAAAGGTGCAGGGCGTTAATCGGGGGCTGCAGTCGGTCCGCTGAGAATGGACTGCTGGGGGTTCTTATGGCCGCACGCAGCCAAGCAAACATGCTCAAGCAGGAGGCCATGAACAGGCAGCATGTTTCAACAAGGAGCAGCTGAGACCGCTGCCCACCTGGGTCGCTACCACGAATGGGCGCAGACTGCAGGGTGGTCTGCCACGGAGCGAGGGCCAACAACCTCTAAGACTAAAACAAGCCCGCACACAGTTAACGTGGAATGGGTGAAATGCAACAACGGCTCCCACAGTCACTGGTACTGGAACTCCCTGACCCTGAGGTTTTGAGTGGCACCGTCGCGTGTGCAGTGTTGTTCTGATTGTAATTGTGTCAACTTCTCATCTGCATTTGACATGTCTCTTTGCCATCGCGCAGCATACACCACACTGAGTGCGGGCTGGCAGGCTTGATTTCAAGCTGCTTCCTGAAGCTGGTGCATGAAGAGCAATGCCTTGTTACCTGATAGATGGCGGTAAGAATTAGTGGCTGATCATCAGAGAGCATAATTTTTGAAGGCATCACTGGTCAATGGCGTCCTGGAGTGGTGAAACCAAGGTGTTGGCTGTCATGGCAGCTGATCAGCTGAGCCTGCAGGCACGCACAGCCTAATAGTCATCATGCAGGCTGCAGCTGTCACTCGTGATAGTCAGCACTTTGTAATCCCAACCGAAGGTTACTTGGCCACGCACAGCCCAGCCACAGCACGCACAGCATATGTCAAGTGCTGGCTGTTGTAGGTGGCTGCTTTATGCCAAGCTCGATAGCGGGCACCCTGCATACGCACTCAACCACTGCCATTGCATGTCGGTCAAAACCAGCACAGCAACACAGACTCGCCACACCAGTCCTCTCCATTACCTGCCTGGACCATGGCCACAAAATGCAGCACAAGCACATGCCACAACCACAACAGGGGCCACCGCCACACCTGCCGCAGCACAGCAGGTTCCCGCCACCAGCTGCACAACAGTGCAAAACCACATCTCAAATATCATACTCTGCCCGTAGAATCGCAGGCAAAGCGCATACAACCCTGCTGGCTTGAGGAATGTCCCAAGCAGGTCTCACGACAGCAAGGGACCATGTCCTTCAAAGGCCAGTCATGCTCCACATCCAGTACAACACGCATGTAACTTCACATGCACCGCACCTGTTCCCAAGCAAATGGAAGCGAGCGCCATCACTGCTACACCATACCCCAGCAGCTGTCAATTTTGCTGTCCCTGATGCATCAGCAGAGCACAGCCTGTGCTGTTGTATCTGCCAATGGTCATGTGCCAATGCCACCGGTCAACCAGTGCTCGGGGTAACAGATTGCAGATCAGTCAGCCCCCACAGCAGGTGCAAGAAAGCTGCAGTGGCAGCCCAGGTGTCTTTCACATCGCAGTAAATGGGACATGCCCCAGGTGGTGCGCAGGCAATGCTGCCACCTCAAAACACTTGCCGGCCAATCCAAAAAAGGAAAGGAAGAAAAGAAAATCATGCATTGTTGCCAAACTCATCTGGCTGGGAGTCACCAACTGCCTGCTGCAGTAAAGCCTGCCAAATGGGTCACCCACAGCTGCAGCAACTCCTCAAAAATCACCAGCACCAGCTGTGATCACCCGCTGAGCACGGAGTGCGGTAAAATGATATCTGTGCAAGCAAACACAGAGACTCCAGGCTGGGCTTCTGCTGTTAACCGGCCCTGTTCAGTGCAGTAGTAGTGTGTCTCAGGTGAGCAAAAGTGCCGTCCTAGGCAACTGGTGCTCTGAAGGGAACCTCAGCACCCAGACATCGGTCGTACAAACGCAAAGGGGAGCACAGTGCAGCCCAGCTCCGCAGCAGTCACGGCGCATCAAATGACAAAAACTCAACGCCGTTCAGCCACTGCCGGCGACAGTACAGCATGCCTGAGGCACAGTGGACGGGCCCAGTGTGTTGCCCGCGCTGTTTGGAAACATTGCATGGGGCTGCAGTCTCGGCGTGGCCCACAGAAGCACAACTGCAAGCACCCCCTGATCAATTGGTTTTTGGGGCAAGCGGCTGTGGATCAGCATCCGGCTTGCGTGCTGCTGCTGCCGAACACACCAACAGAGGACTGCAGTCCCTGACGCAGTACTGGATATGACAGGCTGCCCAGACCAAACGTGTAAACGACAAGGCAAGAAGTTTGGCTGCCGCAGCGCCCATGACGCTGCAGCAGTGCTACTTGTGGCTGTGCCCACAGGCGCAACAGGCTGCTTGAGCGATCTAAGAAGTAAATGGCAATGGCAATGACAAGGACAGGGGGCCATCCACCAGGAGAAAAGCAACGGAAGACTGTCAGATCCACAACGCCGAAGACAGTGTCGATCAAGTCTAGCCAGCAACAGTGTCAGCTTGATCTTCAGGAGCACAAGTATATGTAGTATTACGACACACACGACAGTCAGCAATGGGTACATGCAACCTGCATAATAGCGGCTACGACAAGCTGACCCGCGTGACTGTCCTGAGAGTCTGATCTCTTAGCAACCTTTGAAAAAAAGCAACAGCACTGCTTTTGAGCTTCACACGTCCACACAGGGCTTGGCAGCCTCGTACTCCATTTGCTAGCTCAGCAGACCACCATGTGTGACAGGAGGTAATACACTTTGAGTACGCGCCATGTAATATCACCCTGCCAACACCCCATTTGGCCTTGGGATCCCGACTTTGTGTATTCCAACACACACAGTCCTTGGTACCCAGCAAACAGCAGCCTGGGGGGGTAACTGTCCCTGCAACAAAGCAACAGCCTTGAATGGGGCTTCACCGTCCCCCAAAACATGTGCTTGCTTGGTGCTCGACATCCCTATCACAGCACACCACCAGGCGTGGTGATACATCTGTTGTGTCAAAAAGACCTTACAGTGCTTTCGCCACATCATGCAGTCCGCGATACTCAAAGCAAGCCACAGGCGTGTTGCGCCTGCAGAGCTACAACATGCTGTTGACGTGACACGACAAAGCCCATCACATTGTCAGCCGATACTCACACACACCAGAGGTGCAGCCCAGACAGCTGCTGCTTGATTGGCTTGCACCAGATAATAGCTGGCCCCCAACAGAGCCTGGGCCCCCGCTCCAAAGCATACGCAAGGCTGTTCATTGAATCTGACCTCACACACAGATGCACTCGTTCAGCAAACAGACACACTACTGTCTCGTGCCAGGTGCAACAGCCTCCTCTGAGTGCAAACAGAGTGCCTTGCTGCGTGGCAAACTACCCTACTGCCACAGATGTCAGCAGCCAACATCAGCAGCCCCAGCTAATATAAGCCCTACCATGTGCATAGACCACAGATGGAGTGCTGTTTGCAGACGTGCTGAAAACAGCCTAGCCCAATGGCACACCCCCAGCACAGCAATCACCAGCAACACAGGCACCACTCAGAAGCAAACTTTGCATGTCGATACCCATGAAAGCACCTCCATCCTGCCCCTGAAAAAAAAAGAGTAACACACACGCACCCTGGTGCGGCACTCAATGGCTGCGTGTGTGCCTTCGACAAACAGGCATCTGACAGTCGAAAAGCACCGCTACTTCAACGCAGCTTGCAAAATTTGACAGGCCACTACTCGAATTAGCAGTGCCAAGCGTGCCAGTGACAGCATGCATACCATGAAACTAGGGGGCAAAATACCCCTCAGCCATTGCTTTTTGGCAGCAGTGCCAAGCGTCCACTGGCCAAGCCAGCATAGGCAGGATTCGGATTGACCACCATGCTTGCATACTCCTGCACAGGGCCCTGATGTATGCTGCAGCACAAAGACAATGCATGAGCACGCTCGACCAAATGAACAGCATGTGCCACATTCATGGTAGCGCATATCACATGCAGGGACACAGATGCGCATAGCATGTCCCAAAACGTACGCATGAGGTTGGCAGCACCACCAGCGGCTGACTGTGGTGTTGTGCCGCCACAGCACGCATCACCTGGCAAGCATGAGACGCCAGCTCAGCACCAGGAAACCCCAAGCAGAACCCAGAAAACCCCAACTAAAGCCTGGCCTGCTCGTACGACCCCCGCACTACACATTTGCGATCAGGATGCACCACCAGAATCATCAGTTGCAGACAGCAAAGCACAGCACAAAAAAGGCACCATGGAGCGCACAAGATTGACCTGCAGTGCTGAAAAGAGACTATCAACTGCAGTGCTGAAAAAGATGCCGAAGGATTGCTGGCTGGGCTTGCATGGGAGCTGTGTCAATCTGACAGTCACGAAGCTTCAGGTATCAAAGCTGTCATTCAGTGCCGGCAGCACAGCAAGCACGCATGCGTGCTGCTGTAGCAACTGGATAGCGATCTAATTAGTTGCGATACACCAACCCTCTACATCCACCCTCCCAGCACCAGGGTGAATCCAAAGAGAGCAAGAAGCGTGCACTCAATACCTGCATGAAGCATCTCCACGGGCACCATGCCTGAATTAATCAGCAGAAAAGCTGTGAATCCCCAAAGCAAGCAGGTGCAAATAGCTTGCATGCTACGAATGTCATACTGCATGGCAACCCATGCTTGCACAGGGGCGTGCCCCAGCTCTCATTTCGCACAGCAAAGGCAGCAACCGTTTCACAATTGCACAAAGGACGACGTTCAAGGAGAGGATATGTTGCTGAACAAAGATGTTGTGCTATGCACACATGACACGAGCCCCACTCCACCTCTCAGCCACGCGGCTCCACATAATACTACACACCAGCCACACAGTCAGCACGCAGCTGGGAAGTCATGCCATGTGTTTGGCGTCTGCCCCAGCAGCTGATAGTGCACGCACACACGCACACACTCACACACACCTGCACCTGACTCGTTCCTCTCCCTGAAGACCCTGGCTGCAACACGACATTTCAGCACCTGTACTGCCCGTAATACAGACAACCTAGCATAACGCGCCAGCGCACCAATGCCAACCTGTGCCACTCCGTTCCCCTCGGCTGTGTAAAATGAAGCCTGCTTTGGGCTCAGCCAACAGGCAGGCCGCCCACAACCACAGTCAGACTTGTTTAGCTTTGAAAGAGAGCAGGGCCGTTTGCAAAATAGCTCCATGCAACTCAGCATGACACAGCGACTGTGACACAGCAGACAGAACAGAATGCCCTGCACCACTTCCCCATACACCATATCGCAAGCCATACTGCATTTACTGTCAACAGGTACTGCACATTCAGTGCCGCTTGCAGCAGCGCGCACACACACACGAAGCTTTGGCATGTTCATTGCCCGCATAACCCATGCAACAGCTGGTGATGCATGTCTGCTGCAGCAAATAGGCCCATGTAGCTGAATCAGCTTCACTCAAGAAATTGCCTCCCCCCTGACCAACAAAGCAGCTGTCCGGCCGGCCCCCATCACACACGATCACGTGAGCATGTGCAATGAAACAGCGCATGTCACCAGTCTCAGTTTCATCCCAATCGTGCACAAAAAACCCGCATAGCCGCCAAGCGCCGCATGAGCAGCGCAACGCTCATGTAAGCAGGCAATCGGTGGCAGTGCAACAGCAAAGCAAACGGCAGGGCATCCAAGAGACCCTCCTGCTGTAGTATCCACACAACACCACCGCCACGGAAGCCCAACTACCTACACCAGTGCACAGCGCTGCCTCTTCATTGGCAGTGCCCGTGTGGTGGAAGTCCCACCGCTAGCGCCACAGGACACGAGGGTGCTACAGTTGAGACCCTGACGAAGCGCGGCTTCAAGATCACCCACGGCTGCGGTTTTTCCTGTAGCCGTTCAACCAGCTCTGCTTCAACAAGGGCTCACCAAAAGTCAGCAGCGTGCCTCAGCCATGACGTGTAAGCAGCACATCACCAAAGTTTGTGCAGGTCAGCACCCCTCACACAGTGTTGCAAGGGGAGGGGCAAGCCCAATGCTGGCTTGCTTGCTTGCTGCCAATAAAAACAGTTGCAAACGTTGCCCAGTTTGCTGCTGCTCCTCCATGCATCCGACGTGCCGCATCAACATCTAAGGGTGGCATCCAGCTTTGAAAGAGCACCCCACAAAACTGGGTGCTCCCTGGACGAGCGGCTATCACAGCCTACTATGCATGCACATATTCCCTGCCCGAGTCAGGCTCCATTTGTGATCATGCAGCACACCAAGGAAGCACATCAACAATGCCAGAGTGCCGAATCACCACATAGCCCCTCCAATCACGATGGCCACCACCCACACTTTTTGATGCTAGCCCAGACCCTCCCAAGTCACCAAGTCACCAAGGTATGCAGCCCTATTGACAGCCAGAGGCTTGCCGACAGCTGCTGCTGTGATGCCATGCAAGCGCCAGCTAATGCTGTGCCTGCACAGGGGCATCGCTGGGAGCTGGTGCCTCTGAGGCTCCTGCCACCACCTCCATGCCCCTGTCGATATCTGCAGCCTGGCCTAATGCCTCCAGCTGCTGCAGCACCCCCTGAAAATGCTCTGCCTGCAGGGCAGGAGCAGGACCAGGGCCAGGCGCAGGGGCAGGAGCATCTCCTGCTGCCATCAACGCTGCGGCATACGATGTCAGTAGGTACACATGCGACAGGACAGGCCTGATGTTGTTGCCACCAAGTGCAGCTGCAGTCATCTGAGGGAAGATGGCTTGGAGCGCTGCAGACCAGGCCGCGGGAGCGTGGTTCTGCTCAATGGTATCCAGCTGCTGCAGCAGGTGCAGCACCACTGGGGCTGCTGGCGCTGCCACTTGCCCTGCAGCTGCGATCGCGGGTGGCATGGCTTGCAAAGAAGATATAACTGCAGTGCACAGGGGTGTGGAGGGTTGCAGAAGAGGCAGCAAGGAGTGTGGGGGCGCATGGAGGGATAGTTTGTTGCATCGGCACTCCATGGCTGCTGCTGGACTTGGCAGGCAAGGTGGCTGCATCTACCATTAGGTTGGTCCCGATGCTGCCATGCTGGACCATGACGGCAGGAGCGCTTCATGATGATAATGTTGATGCCTAGTCATACAGTAACTGCCTGGATGACTACCCGGCATGCACTGTTGCTGCCTTGAGGCTGCAATATATCCTGTAAAGTCGAGGTCCTAGGAAGGCACCTGGCCCACTGCTGCTGTAAGCTCAATCGCGCCCGGGAAACGATGCCTTCAAAGGATCAGCTGCCTGACACGGACGTCTTCGTTTCTCGCCTGGTGACCTGCGTGCGGGTGTGGCAATCAAGCAGCCAGGTGTGGCAAACGCGCTGGGAGGGACCCAGGGCGCATTCGGCCTTGAAGGCTGGCACAAAGAGCAAAACTGATTTGGGTATTGGGATTTGCAACTGGGCTCAAGGGCTACTCCTCTGTTGTGACGCAGCTGTGGATCGCCTCAGTCTGAGGCCCTCAGATTGTCCCACCTCCCGCAATTGGACACACCTAGGCATGATGCTCAATGTGCGACCAGTATGCGGGGTCACTGAAGCAAGGGAGCGCCAGCTTACCTGGGAAGGGCGAAGGAGCTGCAAACGATGGCTACGACGGGTTGCTTGACTTGCCTCTAGGTTCAAGAGCCTGCGATAACTATCCAGGCGCAATCGAAGGGATGGAGCATTAGGGTACGGGCACCACTTCTTGCGGTGTGGGGTTTGCTGGGGTATATGCGCACGTGACTCAGCTCAGGTGAGGTTATCTGCAAGGCAAGGCTATCTGCAAACTTTCTAATCACTCTTATGTAGCAAGCAAGCGTTCAACAGGTCGTCCTTGGTCACTGCAGCACTGAGGGGTTGGGGGTACTCCCAGTGGGGTAGTTACCCCCGCATCCCAATTTCCAAATTTGCCACTACCTTCTACTACACCCACATTGTGGATCCGGGATCAATCAGGGGCGGGGCAAGGTTCTGTTGGTGTGCGCGCTTAGTACGGTATGCCACAGTATGCACTTCACTGTCAAAGCATGGCATCAAGGCCTGAGGGGGGGGTCCACTTTCATGATGATGATGATGATGACCAGCCTGGCAGGCAGCCAGCATGGTCAACTTCGCCCGTGCACCACAATGTTTGAATCCTCGATATGCTTCAAGCGAGGTGAATTGCAGCATGAAAACAAGACTGGATGTGCTTCAAGCCAAATTCTTTGCAGCATGGGGCTTGAGGGCAGCACACACTTGACACGAGAGCGCACAAACGCAAGGTACGCCACTCAAGCTGAACCTCTGGATTCAATCAAAAGGTTGCATGTTGGCAAGGCGGTCTTGCACGAGCTGGGCATCCTCATCAGCCAGCCGGTGCAGGGTAAGGCGGATCAATGGTCATGCAACAATCACCGTTGGCAGCCTCCCTTGCATACACTCGCAGCGTTGCGCCTGTCGCCTTCGCGGCACGAGGGATACCGTACTGACCCAAGCAACACACGCGCTGTATGTGACACCCATGCAGTAAACGTGCTGACACAATGCAGGAATGCCCACACACTCGGCTTCCCAGCAGGCAGCCAAGCCCGCTGCAACTGTGTGCAGGTAACCAGCTTCCCACTCACGACTGCTGCTGCAGCCGCCGCTGCGATGCACATCGTGTACCACAGCACCAGCCCGTGACCAGAGCATCGATACCCATGGAAGCACTCTTCCTGCCCCTCAAATCTCCAGCACCTGTAGCTGTATGGGGACGCTTCCATAAATGCATAGAACTCACACATACTTGCCAATGACTGCTTACAGCACTGACAACCTACAGCAGACCCCTGCCGCCCCCCCCCCCCCCAAAAAGAGTAACACACGCACACACCCTGGTGCGGCACCCAGCAGCTGCGTGTGTGCCTTTGACAAACATGCATCTGACAATCGTGAAGCACCGGCTCTTCGGTGCTGCTTGCAAAATCTGGCAGGCCCGTATCAAAATAGCATTGCCATACATGCCAGTGCAGCACGCATGCCATGAAACTATGCTTGCAAGCTTTGCCAAAAAGATCACGGTGCGACAGCAACCAACCAGGCAGGCAGTATTAGTAAACACTTCAGGTCATTTCGAGGCATGGGCAGGGACAACACCATACCCATCAAGATGGCATGTAAATCTGGGCCTGCACCAGCGACATCAAGCTGTTGCAATGGCAACTCCCATATGAAGGGGGCAATATACCCCTCAGCCTATGCTTTTTGGCAGCAGTGCCAAGCATCCACTGGCCAAGCCAGCATATGCAGGGTTTGAAATGACCACCATGCTCACATACTCCCGCACAGAGCGCTGATGTATGCTGCAGCACAAAGACAATGCATGAGCAGGCTCGTGCAGATGAACAGCATGTGCCACATTCATGGCAGCGCATACCACATGCATCAACACAAAGAAGTATCCGGGGCACTGATGCGCATGAGCATGTGTAGAAACACACGCATGAGGTTGGCAGCACCACCAAGGTCTTTGCTGTCCGGCACACACAGCCTTACTGTCATCACGCAAGCTCAACAGCCAACCTGGTAGGGCTGACACTGTTGGTGCTGGCTGCTGTATGCCAAGCTCGAGAAAGAGCAACGTGCCACCCGCACTCAGCAACTGCCAATGCACCTCAGTCGGCGCCAGTGCAGCAACACAGTCTCGCCACGCCACCTCCCCATCGTCCTCTCCATTCCCTGCCTGTTTCAACCATGGCCATAGCACCAAACCAAGCACATGCACATGCCAAAACAGGGGCCATCGCCACACCTACCGCAGCACAGCAGTATTTCCGCCAGCAGCTGTACAACAGCTCAATACTGCATCCAAATTGCCCCTGTGCATCAGTGGAATCGCAGGCAACGCGCATACAACCCCGCTGTCCTCAGGGATGTCCCCAGCAGCTCTCCCCAACAGCAAGCGGCCATGTTCTTCATGGGCCAGTCATGCTCCACATCCAGTACGACGCGCGCACTTCACACATGCACCGTAACTGGATTGAAGCCAGCTCGGTCAGTGCCACACAAAACCCCAAGCCGGCTGTCACATTCGCTGTCCCTGATGCATCAAAAGCAGAGCATAGGACGCTGTATGTGCTGATGGTCGTGTGCCAATGCCACCAGTCGCACAGTGTCCGGGGTTACGGAATGCATATCAAAAAGCCCCAACAGCAGGTGTAAGAAAGCTGCAGGGGCAGCACAGGTGCCGCTGACACCGCATTGGGTGGGGCATGCCCCATGTGGCGTAAGCGATACTGCCACGTCAACACGCTTGCCGGCCAGTCCAAAAAGTAACACCTTGCATTGTTGCCGCACTGATCCGGCTGGCAATCACCAACTGCCTGCTGCAGCAAATAGTAGGTAAAGGCTGCCTGGTGGGTCTGCCACAGCTGCCATCAGTCCTCAAAAACCACCAGCACCAGCTGTGTTACACCCGCTGAGCACGGCCGGCGGTAAGATGATCTCTGTGCATACGGCAGGCAGACAGACAGACCCCAGGCTGGGCTGCTGCTGTAAACGAGCCATGTTCAGTGCAGTAGTAGTGTAGCTCAGATGAGCAAACGTGGTACACTGAGAGGAACCTCAGCACCCACACATCGGTCATACAAACGCCAAGGGGTGCTCACAGTGCAGCACAGCTCTGCTGCAGTCAAGGCGCATCAAATGCACAAACAGGCAGTGCACTTCAGGCCCTGCCATCCACACTACATGCCTGCGGCACAGTGGACAGGCCCAGAGTGTCGGCAGCACAACATATTGCATGGGGCCTGCAGTCTCTGCCTGGCCCATGGAAGCACTACCGCAGGCACCCTTTGATCAAATAAGTTCTGGGCCACGCGACTATGGACAAGCGCCCAGCTTTTTTGCTGCTGCTGCTCACACCACAAAAGGACTCCAGTCTTCAGCGCGGTATCAGGTGTGACAAGCTGTCAAGGTAAAACTCCAAAAAAAGACAAGGCAAGAAACATGTCAGACACAGCATCCACAATGCTGCAGCAGTGCTACAATTGTGCTGCCCGCCGTGTGCTGCCCAACGCCGGGCGCAACAGGCTGCGTAAGCGCTGTGCAATCAAATCCAATGGCAATGACGGGGACAGCGGGGGCATCCACCAGAAGAGTGGGAACGGGGACCCTTTCAGATCCACAATGCTGAAGCAGTGTCGAGCAAGCAAATGTGTCAGCCTGAAGTTCAAGCGCACAACTACCCGAAGTATTACTACACAGACAACAGTCAGCGATGAGTGCATACACCCTGCACAGTAGCGACACAAGACATACCATGTGCAGCCATGGTATACATACAAAATGCTGTTTGCAGACATGCTGAAACCTGCCTGGCGCAACAGCACACCTTCTTCACAGCCCAGCAATGGACAGCAACAAAGGCATTAGTCAGAAGCAAGCTTTACAAGTCGATACCCATGGAAGCACCTCATCCTGCACCTCAACTTTCCAGCCCTTGTATTGGATTGAAACCTTTAGGTTGAGATCCTAATGAGTTGCAAAGGTCACACCCCTGCACATGACAGCCAAAAATTGGTCTACATTCCAATCCCAACAGCTCCGCACCACGCTCGGGCCGGGCGATCACGAGTGAATCGATCATAAGGATTGTAATAGTGTGCGGTTGAAAGGTCTGAACTGCTTGTGCTGCGAGAGCATATGTGCAGGCGGTCAATGCCGACTGCATCGCAAATTCCTTACCTCTGAAGACTATAACATGTATTTGTCAAGGCAGCTTGTGACCTGCATGCTCTGTGCCAAGGCCTGTGTGCGATGCCGTCCAAACCGTTACACCGGTATCCTTGCAAATCTGAAAAAAGGTTCAACGTAGCTGCTGAGCCGTCTGTAAACGAAATGCAACATTGCTTTACGTGCTTGCATGGCATGGATGCACCCATCGTGAGGACTGGGCACGAGGCGCACAGACAACCGTCGTCCAACGTTGGGTTGCGTATGTCGGACTTCTGCCAATTAGGGCATACCGCGATTTCTGGTGCTGCTGTGTGATCGAGAGTGCGCGATACTGCCCCGCTGTGTTCATTTCAGCCTGACAAGGGGCAGTAGCTGAAGTTACAGCAGCACTCCAGCAGCAGCAACTGTGCCGCAGCTAGACATGAGCATGACTACCTCACTACGCATCCCCGGTCTTGCGAGCTCAACTCAACCCGCTGTGTTGATTCCAGTCTGACACGTGCCCCCATAGTGGGAGCAGCTGGTAGCGCCTGTACCTGCAGCGGTGCTGGGTACCCCAGCAGCAGTATCTTAGCAGGAGGACCCCAGCAGCAGCACCCCAGCAGCAGCAAGTGCGCAGCAGCTGGACAGCAGCAGAACTGCAGCAACGCCTCCCCTGATCCCCTCAACAATTATTGGGGGGGAGGTTGTTACAAGTAGATACTTTCACCGCAAAGCGGTACTCTCTACACTTGATCGACTGGGTAAGCCAAAGACGCACACCTGAACCGAGGGAACCTGCAAAGACACGTCAGACAAGACCAGCCCCCAAAAAAAAAAAAACAGACATGGCAACTGCCACACACACCGAGTATAGTATCGTGCTTTCAAGACTCAGTTGTAAATCTGCAGTCTACACATACCGTGCACGCACACACATGGGTCAGTCCTTCAAGCATATCAGAAACACTGTTGTACAACTAACACATCAAAGCCAGCACAACACCTTCTGAGCTAACACGCAAAGCAGTACCCACAGGGTGGCAACTACAAGTGCCCCTACCGCGACTCCCAACACATCTACTGAGCCCATTGTTGATGGGCTGACCCTGCGCCGCAAGCAAGCTGGGTATGGCATGGTATGGCATTGGCAGGTTTCGATCCAGCACTGACGCCACCTGGGCGTTAGACCTTGTATCTGTACCGTGTTGCGTCCACAAATGTGTGGAGCTCACACATGGCTTACATCAGTCTGCTTTCAACACTGACAACCTACAGCAGATCCCTGCCACCCCCCCCCCCCCAAAAAAGAGAGTAACACGCGCACGCACCCTGGTGCGGCACCTAGCAGCTGCCTGTGTGCCTCAGACAAACAGGCATCCGACAATTGCACAGCACCGGTACTTGAGTACTCCTTGCAAAATCTGGCAGGCCAATCTTCAGGATAGCAGTGGCACACATGCCAGTGCAGCACGCATACCATAAGATTTTGATTGCAACCTTTGCCAGGAAGATCACGGTGCGAAGGCAACGAACCAGGCAGGCAGTCTCACATCAAACTTCAGGTCATACCAATACATGGACAGGGACAACACCACCCCCATCAAGATGGCTTGAATCATCATCATCATCATTACACGTGTTTCCGGCCAGGTTCATTGTGCAAGCAGCAAGCTGCAAGCAGCAAATCGACCTTGGTGCAAGACAAGCAAGACACCACCAGGCGACCAGTGACCTAGGACACTAGAAAGCCTGTGCCAGTTACGGCCACAACGCAGGCATACAAAAGGGCATAAAAGCAGCAGCGCTGAAACGGGCTGCTGACGACCACCCCAAACATGCTGCTGTGTGGTTTCAAAACCAAACTACTGTAGTGGTATTCCCAAGGACCTGTGGTCAGCAAGTCGCTCGAGCGCCCCAAGCAAGCACTAGGCGTAGCTGGGTGAGCAGAGCTCTGCAACCCACAACAGTAGCTGTTCGCCAGGTCACCACATCAGCTGCTGTGCAACCACACATTGAAAACCGCCCCAGAAAACCATCCATGTGGCATCCATATGTCCGTGTTGTGGGATAGGGCGGGTGATCCTGTGAGCTGTGTGGCAGACAGCTCGATCCAAGCCACAGCACTCTCATGCACTACTGCTGCTGCTGCTCCCTGACTGTCCACGCAGCTAGGCTGCTCCTTCTCGCCACCTGACGTGGGAACCTTCAAAGATACCTTGCCACGGCATCACACCACACCAGATAGCCGCTGCATGTAGACGCTGCTGCCACGGGGCGTTATCCTCGACAGGTCCCCCGAGCATGCTGCCTTTGCCGCATGGACGGACTCTCCGGCTTGGGGAAGGGCCATATCGAATATGACTTGCTCTAATTAGCCATCGGCTAGCTCCAGAGGCGAGGCTCGAGCGCAAAGCGCTGGCTGCTCCATCACTGCATCGCTATATGGCTTGAACATCTGGGCATAATGGGGCCGTAGAGATTGGCACAGCTGCTGCACCAGCAGCACCAGGCTGTTGCAATGGCAACTCCCAGATACAGGGGGCAACATACCCCTCAGCCATTGCTTTTTGGCAGCGGTGCCAAGCATCTACTGGCCAAGCCAGCAAAGGCAGGATTTGAAATGACCACCATGCTCGCAAACACAAGCAGAGGGCCTTGATGTATGCTGCAGCACAAAGACGATGCACGAGCAAGCTCATGCAGATAAACAGCATGTGCCATATACATGGTAGTGCATACCACATGCATCAACACAAAGAAGTGTACGGGGCACTGATGCGCACCAGCATGTCCAAAAACTCGTGCATGAGGTTGGCCGCACCACCAGCGGCTGACTGTGGGTGTTGTGCCGCCACAGCAAGCATCACCTGGCAAGCACCAGACACCACCTCAGCATCAGAAAACCCCAACTGAAGCCTGGTCTGCTCCTACGACCCCCATACTACATAGCCTGTCAAAGTTGTTCACCTTTTGTCGCCAGTGCGATCAGAATGCACCACCAGAATCATCCCTGGCTGACAGCAAAGACAGTCACCAAAAAGGTGGTAAGGAACTGAAATGCAGTGCTGAAGTGAAGGAGAAACCACCAACTGCAGTGCTGAAAAAGAGACCAAGTCTTGCTGGCTTGGCTGCATGGGAGGTGTGTCGATGTGACACTTACATGCAGCTTTCATGCACTTTGCATGCAAGAGCACTGTCTTGGCTAAAGCCTTGTATCAAAGCTGACATTCGATGCCAGCAGCACAGCAAGCAAGCATGCATGCATGCTGCTGTAGCAAGTGGATAGCGATCTAGTTGGTTGCGATACACCCACCCTTCATCACAAGGGATACAGCCAAGAGAAAGAAGCATGCACTCAACACATGCGTGAAGCACACCCACGACAATCATGACTGAATCGATCAGCAGAGAAGCTGTGAATCCTTAAGCAAGCAGGCGCAAATAGCTTGCATGCAACGACTGCAATACAACCCATGCTTGCACATGGCCTTGTCCAAGCTCCCCATTCCAAACAGCAAAAGCAGCAACTGTTTCACAATTGCACAAAGCATTAATCTAGAAGAGCTAATATGTAGCTGCACGAAGAGGGCGTGCTATGTTGACATGACATACACCCCACTCCACCTCTCAGCCACGCGGCTCCACATAATACTACACAACAGCCACACAGTCAGCATGCAGCTGGGCGGTCATGCCATGTCTTTGGCATCCGCCCTAAGCAGCTGATAATGCACACACACGGACGCACCTCACTCGTCCTCTGAAAAACCCAGGCTGCAAGACGACAGTCCAGCACCTGTACGGCCCACAATACAGACAACCTAGCATAACGCCCCAGCACACCAATCCCCATCTGTACCACTCCCTTCCCCTCTGCTGTGCAGCTTGGAACCCAGTTTTTGTGCTCGGCCGACAGGCACACCGCCACCTACAACAGACAGACTTGTGTGGTTTTGAAAAGGGCAGGCCTGCTCCCACAAATACCTGCCATACAAATCCGCATCATACAGCAGCTGTGATACAGCTAGAATAATATCGCCCTTGTGGAACTTCCTCACACACCATGTCGCAAGCCATACTGCCCAAGTGCCAACAGGTGCTGCACATTCAGTGCCGCTTACAGCAGCGCGCACACACATGAAGCTTGGGCATGTTCATTGCCCATATACCCAATGCAACAGCTGGTGATGCATGTTCGTTGCAGCAATAAGGCCCATGTAACCGAATCAGCTTAAGCAAGAGGTTGCCTCCGTCCTGACACCTAAGCAGCCTGTGCAGCCGGCCCCCATCACACACGATCACTCGAGCATGTGCGATGAAACAGCGCATGCCACCAGTCTCATCTGCAATCATGCAAAAAACATCCCACACAGCCACTAAACCCTGCATCAGCAGCGCAAGGTTCATTTAAGCAGATCAAACTGTGGCCGCCGCACGGTGCAGCAGCAAAGCAATTGGCAGGGCATCCAAGAGGAACCTCCTGCTGTAGTACCCACACAACACCACCATTGGGAAACCCAACTACAAAACCAGTGCACAGCGCTGCCTCTTCATTGGCTGTGCCCGTGTGGTGAAAGGCCCACCCCTATTCCCACAGCAGAGCGCTACAGCTGAGACCCTCAGGAAGCGTGGCTTCAAAGAAGCCCACAGCTGTAACCCTCCCTATAGCCCTTGTAACAGCTGTGCATCAACAAGTGCTCATCCAAGTCACAATCAGCACCCTGGTGCAGCCAGGAAGTGCAAACAGCATATCACCGAAGCCCGGCTGCGGCAGGCCTGTACCCCTCACACAGTGCTGCAAGGGGAGGGCAAGTCAAATGCTGGGCTGGCAGCTTGCTGCCCAGAAAAATGGCCGCGACAGTCGCCCGGTTCACTGCTGCCCCTCAACGCATTCAGGTGCTGCAGGGCAGCACAAACATCCAAGGGTGGCCTCCCCCTTCAAAAAAAGCACCCCACGCAGTTGGGTGCGCCCTGGGGAATCCAGGTGGATGCTCCCTGGGGAATCTGGCTATCACAGCCTACTATGCATGCACACATTCCCTGCCTGGGCCAGGCTCCATTTTGTGATAAAGCAGCACACCAAGGAAGCTCTCTGACAATGCCAGAGTGCCAAATCACCACATAGCCCATCCAATCACGATGGCCACCAGTTGCCCTTTCAAATGCTAGCCCACACCCTCCTAAGTCACCCATTGACAGCCAGAGGCGTGCCTGACAGCTGCTGCGCTGTGATGCCATGCAAGTGCCAGCTACTGCTGTGCCTGCACAGGGGCATCACTGGGTGCAGGTGTTGCTGAGTCTCCTGCCACCACCTCCATGCCCCTGTCGAGATCTGCTGCCTGACCTAGTGCCCCAAGCTGCTGCAGCACCCCCTGAAAATGCTCCGCCTGCAGGGCAGGGGCAGGAGCAGGGCCAGGCGCAGGCACAGGGGCAGGGGCATCTCCTGCTGCCACCAACGCGGCGGCTTCCGATGTCAGCAGGTACACACGCGTCAACACGGGCCGGATGTTGTTGCCGTCCAGCGCAGCTGCAGTCATCTGAGGGAAGATGGCCTGCAGTGCCGCAGACCGGGCCTCGGGAGCGTGGTTCTGCTCAATGGCATCCAGCTGCTGCAGCAGGTGCTGCACGACAGGGGACACGAGTACTGCTGGGGCTGCCGCTTGCCCGTCGGCGGGCACATGTGCTGCTGGTGCTGCAGCTGCGATCGCGGGTGCTGCTGGCGGTGCCATGGCTTGCACGGGACGTATATCTGCAGTGTACAGGGGTGTGATGGGGTGCAGAAAAGGCAGCAAGTCGTGTGGGGGACGCATGGAGGGATAGTCTGGTTGCATTGTCACTGCATGACTGCTGCTGGACTTGAAACAAGGTGGCTGCACCAGGTTGGTCACGATGCTGCTGCTGAACCGGCTGCAGGAGCACTTCCTGATGATGATGCCGCCCCGATAACGCCATTGCTGCCTCGTTGATTTGCTGGCACGATATGTTGCTGCGTTCACAAGCCTGCTGCACTATCCTATGAACACCACAGGGCCTAGGAAGTCACCTGGCCCACTGCTGCTGTATGGTCAGACACGCCCAGAAGACGATCCCTTCAAAGAACCTAGCTGCCTGACACGAGCGTCTACTTTCTCGCCGTTTGACCTGCGTGCGGGTGGCAGCAATAGAGAGTTCAGTGTGACAAACGCGCTGGTAGAGACCATGGGCGCATCCGCCTCAACGCTGGAAAAAAGCTTCGAAGGGATTTGGGTAATGGGTATTGCTGGGCTCAACAGCTGTCCCTCTGTTGTGTGCGCAGTTGGGGCTGTAGATCGCACTCATTTGCCTCATCACACGCGCTGGGACACACGCATCATGCTCACTATGCGTGCATTAGGCGGGATGATCAGAGCAAGGGAGAGCGCTAGCCTACCTGTGACAGGGCAGAGGTGGCAATGGGCTGCAAACACTGGCTGTGACCTGCTGCTTGGCTTGCCTCTGGCTTCAAGACACTGCAATGCGTGGTAGGGTGCAGTTGAACGGATGGGGCTGTACACGAGCGGACAGACGTCTTGCGGTGTGGCGGTGAACCCCAAAAGGTATATGCGCAAGGCGCAGACCGTCAGGACAGGCAAGGCTGTCTGGAGAATTTTCTGGTCGTTCCTCTACAGCACAAAACGCCTAACCGTTTGAGTAGACAAGCATGCGAGTGGGATGAATTTATGATCCTTGGGGTTCCTAGTCACTGTGTGACTCCCAGTGGGAACCCCCCCCCCTTGTTTCAGGGATGGCAACATTTCCTTTCACCTTCTGTTACACCCGCAGTATTGATGGCAATCAGGAACGGGGGCAAGGTCTGTTGGTGTGCCCTTCACTGTCAGGGCATGGCATCAAGGCCTGTTAGGGCGTGTCCACTATGATGGTCTGGCCGCTGCTGGACTGCCGCCACCACACCAGCCAGGTTCAAAACATGGCCTGCGCCACCCACCCTGACAGCAAGTGAGCTGTCAGACACAGGCTGTGCAGCCAGCCAGCGTTGTCAACATCGCCCGTAAATTGCCCGTGCACCCACCACTTGTGCGCCCTGGATGTGCTTGAGGCCACATAATTTGTTGCAGCATGGGACAGCCTGAGGGCAGCCCAACCTTGACACCTGAGCGCAGCCGCAAGAGACACGAATCAAGCTGAAGCTGTGAGCTCACGCTTAAAGGTTTGCAGGTTTGCAAGGTGGTCGTGCACGAGCTGGGCACCTTCAGCAGTCACGCTGCAGGACCAGGAAGAAACAGTGGTCGTGCAACAGCCACCGCCGGCACGGTCTCCCTGGTATATCGACGCAGCCGGCGTTCCGCATATCGCTCCCACAGCACTATGGTATACACCCATGCAACACACATGCTGTCACAATGCAAGGGACACCCAAACACTCGCCTGACAAACACACAGCCAAGCTTGCTGCAACTGTGTGCAGGCAGGTAACCCAGACTCCCAACCACGACTGGTGCTGCGGCTGGCGCTGCAATACACACTGCGTACTGTAGCACAAGCCCGCAATCATAGCTGCTGCTGCCGCTGCCACACAACACATGCCTCAACCTCGGCTGCTGCTGCTGCTACCACTGCAGGTGCTGGGCACGTCCAGCACCAGTGCTGCTGGCAGGCTGTTCCGCTTGAGTTCATCTACCAGCACCACAGCCTGCCGGTAAGCACACTCCAGCAGGGGCTGGCCGGACCCGCCACGCGCCTGCAGACAGGGGCAGTGGCAGTAGAAGCAATCACAGCAATTGCGAGGTGTGCTGAACGGAAAGGACCAAATGGCTGGCAGCAGCATGTGCAGCACTGCATCCCTCTCAGCCCTCGTTGAGCCTATGATGCACAGCAGATGAGGGCGGCTGCCCTTCAATGACAGGGTCAGGGTGGCCCTGAAGTTGACCATGCACCACTACACATCCCCCCATGACCACCTGCAGCAGTGCCCCATCAAGGTGGTGCGCCAGCCAGATCTGCTTCCACTCAAAACATCTGTGCACCCATGGAGACGCTACACAGTAAAGTGCAGCGCACTACACTGTTGTACAGCACAGTACAGTGCAGTAACAATACAGTATACAGTGCAGAACAGCCCCCGCCGCCCACCTGCAGCAAGGCCCCATTGAGCTGCTCTGCTAGCTCAGCCCTGTGACTCTCACACAGCAGATGCCACCAGCCTGGATGCTATACAGTAGTGCAGTACACTTAGGGACAAAAGTTTTTACGACCGACACAAATTCCCTGTCACCCCAAGACAGCAGCAGTTTCCGTTGATGTTCGGTATTTGAACGTTTCTCAGCTTTCCCATTGCACTACTGTTGTGCGTTGGCCAAGGTGGTCAGCGCGGTGTTTTGTGGTGCGTGCAGCCGGCGATCGAGACTACCCTCCCCCACCCGGTTGATGCCACGCGCGCGCCTAGCCTTAGCCTTAGCCGCACGCCGCACCAGCACCAAGCACCTAGCTCCTCTGCCTATACCTTCCTTATTGATGGGGTGGTGGGAGCCTTGGGGTGCCTGCTCAGCTTCCACCAGCCTGTGGCCTGTTGTGTGTGTGTTCCAGAGGTGAAATTGCCACTTGCTTTCAGGGGTGCTGGCTGCCAGGTTGGCCTTCTCTGTGCTGAAGCTGCACATGGCTTTGGGGGACAGGGGGATGGGCTGGGGGTGAGGCATACATGCAGCTGGTGGGGCTATCTGCAGCATCCATTCTTGTGGCTGCAGCCTGGACTGAAGGGTGTGGGGGTCAAAATCACCTTGCAATTTCAGGCACTTTCTGAGGGGGTCACCCCCAGGGTTGCACTTGCATGCATTGATGGTTGCAGTGATTGGCAGAGCCTGTCATGCAACTGCTCTGGTAGTGCACCTCTTCAGCTGTGTGGTGGTGGGTACTGATGACAAAGCTGATGTTCTAGCTTGTGAGTGCTACTGTGTCAGTCACATTGAGCACAAACTTTTGTCCCTAGGTGTGCGCCACTGGTGGATTTTCCTCATTGGTCCCTGCAAGGTGTGCTTGCATCTGAGGTGGGGCAGCACCCTGCTGTTGGTATATGCCTGCTGTTGTCCCTCATGGTGTGATGGGTGTGCTGGCTTCCCCCTGTGAGTGGCTGGATTTATTGCAAGCATGTTCGATTTTGGCCACTTTTTGACCATCTTGGTGGGTGACATGGGCGCACGGGGCGACTGTTTTCTTCTGCCAGTGGTAAAGCCACCAACAACCCTTGAGGCTGTCACATGTGTGCTTCTGATGCTCCCCACTGTGCTGCTTCCTATCACTCTTTGTAGCTGTGCTGCTGCTGCTTTGTGAGATACTACAAGCAAAATGCAGGTTTTAGGGGTGCACTGTGGGGGGTCAGCCAAGTTGAGGTAAAAAGCTGCCAGCTGCAACAGCAACAAAGACAAGCAGTTTTACATTCATAAATAAGACCACTGCACCTGCTACTGATTGGCACCAACAGCTTACCCACAGGGGTTGGTGGCAGCAATGGGCGGCGGCAGCGGTTTGGGGTGCCGGGGGGCTGGGTGTGGCGCACAGTGCGCCACTGGTGGATTTTCCTCATTGGTCCCTGCAAGGTGTGCTTGCATCTGAGGTGGGGCAGCACCCTGCTGTTGGTATATGCCTGCTGTTGTCCCTCATGGTGTGATGGGTGTGCTGGCTTCCCCCTGTGAGTGGCTGGATTTATTGCAAGCATGTTCGATTTTGGCCACTTTTTGACCATCTTGGTGGGTGACATGGGCGCACGGGGCGACTGTTTTCTTCTGCCAGTGGTAAAGCCACCAACAACCCTTGAGGCTGTCACATGTGTGCTTCTGATGCTCCCCACTGTGCTGCTTCCTATCACTCTTTGTAGCTGTGCTGCTGCTGCTTTGTGAGATACTACAAGCAAAATGCAGGTTTTAGGGGTGCACTGTGGGGGGTCAGCCAAGTTGAGGTAAAAAGCTGCCAGCTGCAACAGCAACAAAGACAAGCAGTTTTACATTCATAAATAAGACCACTGCACCTGCTACTGATTGGCACCAACAGCTTACCCACAGGGGTTGGTGGCAGCAATGGGCGGCGGCAGCGGTTTGGGGTGCCGGGGGGCTGGGTGTGGCGCACACTTAGGGACAAAAGTTTTTACGACCGACACAAATTCCCTGTCACCCCAAGACAGCAGCAGTTTCCGTTGATGTTCGGTATTTGAACGTTTCTCAGCTTTCCCATTGCACTACTGTTGTGCGTTGGCCAAGGTGGTCAGCGCGGTGTTTTGTGGTGCGTGCAGCCGGCGATCGAGACTACCCTCCCCCACCCGGTTGATGCCACGCGCGCGCCTAGCCTTAGCCTTAGCCGCACGCCGCACCAGCACCAAGCACCTAGCTCCTCTGCCTATACCTTCCTTATTGATGGGGTGGTGGGAGCCTTGGGGTGCCTGCTCAGCTTCCACCAGCCTGTGGCCTGTTGTGTGTGTGTTCCAGAGGTGAAATTGCCACTTGCTTTCAGGGGTGCTGGCTGCCAGGTTGGCCTTCTCTGTGCTGAAGCTGCACATGGCTTTGGGGGACAGGGGGATGGGCTGGGGGTGAGGCATACATGCAGCTGGTGGGGCTATCTGCAGCATCCATTCTTGTGGCTGCAGCCTGGACTGAAGGGTGTGGGGGTCAAAATCACCTTGCAATTTCAGGCACTTTCTGAGGGGGTCACCCCCAGGGTTGCACTTGCATGCATTGATGGTTGCAGTGATTGGCAGAGCCTGTCATGCAACTGCTCTGGTAGTGCACCTCTTCAGCTGTGTGGTGGTGGGTACTGATGACAAAGCTGATGTTCTAGCTTGTGAGTGCTACTGTGTCAGTCACATTGAGCACAAACTTTTGTCCCTAGGTGTACATCCTGTACAGTACAGCACCGCCACCCACCTGCAACAAGGCCCCACTGAGCTCCTCCGCCCGCCCAGCTCTATAGCTCTCACGCAGCAATTGCCACCAGCCTAGATGCTCTACAATAGTGCAGTACAATGCAGTACAGCCACCCACCTGCAACAAGGCCCCGTTGAGCTCCTCGGCTAGCTCCGCCCTGTAAGTCTCACGCAGCAGATGCCCACACGGGCTGGCCGCAGGGTCGGCATAGGCCAGCAGCGACAAGGCATCCGACAGCAACTCCTCATCGGCCTCACTCTTGGACCCAGGCCCTAACTCAGCTCGGCCATACGCCAACGCTGCTTCGAAGCCATTGCTGCTACTGCTGCTGCCGCCCCCACACCCGCCCGCGGCCGCTCCATTGCTGGTTTGGCTGCTGCCAAGCTGCTGCTGCTGCTTGGATGCATTGTCACACGCCTGCCGTACTAGCTCGACAAACTGCTGTACGCGCAGCTTGAAGTGCAACCGCGGGTGCTGCTCCAGCACTGCCGGGCCGTACTGCGCCTTCACCACAGTCAAGGCATCAGCAACGTGCCCTGCACACACCGCACTGTAGATCTTCTGCCGCCGCAGCGCGTCCTGCACGTCTGCTTCAGAGAAAGCGCCTGCAGCTGCTGCTGCCGCTGTGCTGCAGCTGCTGGCTGCTGCTGCTGCTGCTGGTGAGGCGGGCGGCTGCTCCGTAGCAGCGGCCGTGCCAGCAGCATCCGGCATAGGATGGTCTTCTGCTGCTGCGCTCGTGCTGCAGTCCATTGCGGTGGCTGCAGCCTCGCCTGCTACTGACCCAACATCGCCAGCAGCTGCTGCAGGACCCCTGCCACTGCTGCTGCTGCTCACTGCCACCATCTCGCGTGCTATGATGGCTGCAGTCTTCCAACAGCGTCTATGGAGCAGGTAGTTGAACACATAGTACAGCAGCAGCGGCTGGTTGGCCTTGCCCGCAGCTGCTGCTGGCCCTACGAGTCCTGCTGCTGCTTCAGCACTTGCTAGGCCGCTGCTGCCTGCTGCTGCTGCAGCAGCCGCACCAACGTCAGCATCACCTGCTAAAGCAGCTGCTTCGAGAGCAGCAAGGTATGCTTGTGTGGCTGACTCTAGGTCAGCGAGCGCTGCGCTGCCACTGCTGCTGCTGTCGAGCGCGCGGATGGCCTGCGTGCAAGCTGCCGCTGCTGCCTCGACCTCTGCGCTGCTGCTGCTGGGGCCTGCTGCCGCCCCTGCTGAGGTTCCTGCTGTTCTGCTGCTGTGAGAATGCATGGTGACCTCCACTGTCACTGGCAGCTCAACAGCTGCTATGTCTGCCAGCACTCGCTCCTTGAATTCAGCCTGCAGCAACGACGTGTCAGCACACGCAACGGCATGTGTCAGTCTCTTCCTGGGCCTGCATGTTCACTTGCTGCTAGCAACCAGCTGGGAAGCAGTAGTGGCTTGAGCCTTCAGCATTGGCATTGCTGTGGGGCTGCTGTCTGCAGGAGGGGTGCAGTGCGAGCTGCCACATGAGCTGCCAGGAGTCATATGCATCAAGTCCTGAATACTGGCATGCATGCCACTTGAGACCTTTTTTTCCCTAGGAAGTAGGACACAGCGGCTCCAGCACTCACGTGCAGCTTGTTTAGATCAACACAGAAGGGTGCTCCACCAAAGTTGGCTCTGACCTCCTCATGCTTGGTGCGCATGCCCACGCATGGATACAGCTGCTGCTCCTGCACAGCACAGCACAGCACAGCACAGCACAGCACAGCACAGCACAGCACAGCACAGCACAGCGTAACATGGCATGCCGTTGTACAGCACACCAGCAAATGGGCATGGCCAAAAACGGCGACGCCGCCCCACTGATGCAGCAGTACCAGCATGACTGGGCGCTAAACTAAACCTAGTGATGCAGCTGAAAGGCAAAGTTAGCTCACTGTGTTACTGCCAGCTGACAGCCCATGACTGTTGTTAAACGCAAAGCCTAGAGCGCCTGCAGCTGCAGCATCAAGGCCTGGTGTGCACTACTCGGTCACATGCTAGCCTAATGAACATGCAGTGTAGGGCTGCGCAAGATGCCATGGGCAGCGTCTTGGAAGGCTGCTGTCAGCAGCTGTTGCCGCATACCACAGCAGCACTGACCTGCACGTCATAGAACGCAATTCCAACAAACTCGCCGTTCCTGCAGTGCAATGGGCCATCAGACAGGCACACAGAACAACACATGCACGTGGGGGTTGGAAGTGCCATCAGGCCACAAACCCTAGCTGCTTGCCCTCCTCCTTCAACAAGCAAAACACCACTGCTGTTTCTGACTGTCGCCACTTACTGGCAGCAAGCTCTCAAAGAACCATGCACTGCGCGATGCAAATCATTGCTACCTTCAGGAGTGCAGCTCCATCCGCTGCTGCTAACTGCTCCATCACCTTCCTGGCGCAAGTCACCCGCCCCAAACCCTAGACCCCAAATCCCAAAACCCTCTGCCCTGAACCGCAACCACCTACTTGTAGTAGCTGATGGTTTTGCGGCTGCGGTCCAACAGGGCCCCCACCACATCACCCGTGGTGAACCCTGGGCCAAAGGGTCTGCCATGCCCGCTGCCATGAAAAGCATGGCCGTCGTCTCCATGGTACCCATAGCTGTGGGGCTCCCAGCCTGGCAGACGACCGAGGTTTACAGAGTCGGTGCAGAACCCTATGCCTGCAGGATCAACAGCAGACGTGCAGGTAAGTGCAGAGGGGTTTGATGAGTGCAGGTGGACCCTAGCAATTTTTGATTTGATCACTGTTGACATGCAACATTGCAAACACAGTCTTGGAACACGCACATGTGGGCACAGAGCTGTGATACAGACAGTCATGGGTGTGTGCCTGTATCATGGCATGTGTGTAGGCCAGCTGCCAGTGCTGCACACAGCAGCAGGGAGCTTTTCCATGCGCACTGAACTGCGGTGGTGCCGGGCCAGCTGCTGCTACCACTGCCACACCAAAAGTGTGCTGAAACTAGAAGGAGTAGGTCAGCAGTGCAGTGAGGACCCACCAATGTATCCGCTGTCTCCTTTGTTGACGATGGTGACCTCAAAGTAATACAGCGGCACATCATTTGGTACTGGCTTGTCTGCAAACAGTGTTGCGGCCTGCGAGTCTGACTCGCCCGGCCCTACATACTTCACTGTCAGGCCATCCACCTTGAGATAGTCCTGCACATGCTGCTGCCTGCCGTAGTGGCGCCTGTCCCACTCTGATGGCAAGGCAGCACGGCTGCGAAACGCCCTGCTGCCTGATGCGCCCGCCTGCATGACTGTGTGCCAGCACTGCTGCCCTGGCTTTGTGTGGCTCTGGCACAGATGCCGTCCTACCAAGGATGCTGCCTTGACGCTTTGAAAATGTTGAATGACTGACAAAAAGTTGCATGCACCAAGAGCTTGATGATCACGGATGCCTGTGGGGTTGTGATCAAGAGGTTGTCGGTTTGCAAGTCTTGTGTGATCGCAATGTTTCCAACTGAATGCAAAAGTCTCACCGCCAGGGATTTGAAAGCCCTGACGGTTGCGCAGCAGTTGCAGATCTGGCCCCATGGCCAGTTTTTACCTGCACCTCCCAGGAAAATTCATGCAGGTACAGGGCAAAATGCTTGCTGCTTAACAAGTTTATCAACGCATCATGCAGCAACCACATTGACTCAGAGCTGTGGTGCTTGGCAACGAGCAGCAGACGACCTGCCAAGCACCCAGCAACCCCACCAGCCGTACAGCAGGATGCCCAATAAGCTAAGGTTTGCCATGGTGTGTGCCTCCAACCAAAACAGGAGCATGGAGGCACACAGAGTACTGAAGGAGCACAACTACAACGTGAGTAATCCTTTACTGGCAGCACTCCCCAGCCGGCTGATGCAAAGGTCTATAGACAGCTTAGAAAGGCTGTTCAGCATGTAGGCAACTCAATGTGTACTGCATGTAGGCTGTTATTATTGGCTGATTGGACAGACAGCAGTGGTGCATTGAGGCAGACAACAGCAGCCTGGTCAACCTCACGGTTTAGTCTGCAAAGGCTCTAGCTAGGCCTGGTGCTGACAATCCAGCATCTTGGAGTGCTGCACCGGCCACCTGATTCGCACTATGTGCGTTATCCTGCCCTCATCTTTCACTTACTCCCCACCCTACACACCCCACAACCACCACCAATCACACCCTCTGTTACCAGGTGTCCTCCTTTGGTGTGGGCGGTCATGTCAAGCTCCCAGGCCCCACCAAGGAGCAGCCCAACGTTTACCAATTTGGTACACCCTACGAAGAAATATACAATGACCTCAAGACGCAGAATGAAGCCTTGTACGTGCGCAATGGGTTGCTCACTATGTTGCAGCGCAACATGGCGGTCAAACGAGCGCCTGAGAAATGGCAGCTCAATAGGTAGGTGGGTGGTTGTTTTGCCAGCATGAACTGTTACATCCTGGTTGCACAGCAGCTGTCTAGCACTGTTGCATAGCATGCGACAGCATTCATCAGGAAGGGCCAGTGGGGTCACAGTTGCATCCATAGTTACCTGTTGACCTGATGGGGGCTATCCTCATTGGCACAAGCTGGTCGTCGCGCATTGCGCATGCACAGCAGCAGATGTGCTGCATGGCTATGCATTGGCTGGGTGCAGTCATCTTGTGTTTGCCACCGGCTCTGGTGCACGCAGGGATGTGTTTGATGCGGTTGTGTGCTTTGAGGAGAAAGTGATGGACCAAGTCATTGAAGGTGAGCAGCACAGTTGTCAATGCATGGCACACTTGCATGCAAGACAGGAAGACTCCTGTGCATGCACTTTGCAGGTTGTCCATGCTGCAAGTGCATGTGTGGTTGCTTCGCAGCAGTGACTCTCCAGTGTGGGTGCTGCACAGCCATTTGCCTGCTGACATGCACCACGCTTGGTAGGTGACACAGAGAGCGCGCTAACTTCCTTCGCACAAGACATACATAGCTGCCTGCATGCTGCTGATGTTGCTGTTGCTTGCGCAGACATGAGTCAGCGGCCGCAGCAGTTGATGCGTCCTGTCCTCGTCATCAACATTGTAAGACAGCAGCAGCACCAGCAGCAGCAGCAGCAGCAGCAGCACGGCAGTAATGCAGGCTGTTGGAGCGGCGCATGTACATATCTTTGATCCTTGTGCTTTGCTGTTACTTTGCTTGTCATCAAGACGTGGCTATATGAGACGCCGGCATCGCAGTTGGTATTGGTGATTGCGTGTGCATGCACCATTTTGCGCAGGTCCAGTCGAAGCGCTGCTAGCACTGCACCTTAGCTCATGCCATACAGCGCGGGTTGTCAACAGGCATGCACATGGCATAGTGCTGCTGACTGGCTGTGTCATAGCACACCAATCACACTGGATACGTAATGTGTGCTTTGTGTGGCATGTGTGTCCTGCAGGATGTGAAGGATAATCATGAGGAGGCGGCAAAAGTGGCTCCACAGACCCTGCAGCTATGCAACATGGTAAGCAGCAAGCAGGTCGGCAGCCACTGCAGTGCGGGCATGCGTAAGGCACTTGACTGACAGGGAATATGCGGCCGAAGGGCGTCATGCATGTGTGCGTGAGATGCATGTGAGGCCTGTCATTGCGCTGGTGGTTGGTCTCTGTCAGCGCAGCTCGTGTATCCAGCAGCGGCAGCAGCAGAGAAAGTGCTTCGGCTAAAGGCATGCTCTGATCAGGCTCCAGCAAGTCTTGTGTGCAAAATGTGCCCTGAGCTACATATGGCCCAGCCTCCTGCCAAGGCAGGTCACCTAGGCTAGTGTTTGCAGAGGTCTGTGTTTTGCAGTTCCAGCCGTGCTGAGCTGTGGCTTGTTGATTTTCCTGCTGTATTTCCTGCAGCTTGAGCAAGCGGACTGCTGGGAGGATGCCATTGACGAGGTCATACAGCACTTTGAGAAGGAGCACCAACGCAGAGCAACCTACACCATCTGCTACTACTAGGTGCCACTCCTGCACAATACTATCTGCTACACCGGGTGGCAGTACTGCACAGGTGTTTGTGGTTGATGCACAGATACCAACGGGCTGGCTGGCTGGCTGGCGGTGTGGTTGAGGTGTTGATGCAGGGACCGACTTTAGACATGCTGCTTGGCGCTGTGCTTCTGACAGCCAGGAGAGCTGTTCTGGCCTGAATGGTGAAGTGGGGGTGGCGGCAGTGTGCGAATGCTGGTGCAAGCGTGAGGTTTCAGCCGCTGAAACATGCTGGCTGTCATGCCACGCAAGTGGTTTCCGTTGCTGTGGAGCTGCTGCATTTGTGGCTGTTCAAATGTGGCAACGTTGCAACAAACGGCTAATTGCACATGCAGTTTGCATGCTGTGTGTGCTGGCTAGAGTGCTAGTGCACACAACTGACTCGTGAAATTGATGCACCTGACTACTACAGCACTGTGGGCAAGTGCTGTGAGGGTGGTGGTCTGGGTGCATCATGGACCATGACGGTGCTGTATATGCTCTGCACTGGGGGATAGCGGCGACTCAAAAGCAATAAATGTATGTTTTTTTAGTGCCGTGTGTGCTTGCCAGAGTTCAAATGCACCCCAACAACTACTCAGCCAGATGCAAGAGACTACTTGAACACCAGGAGCCCGCAAGACATGTGGTGCACGGTGGGGGGGGGGGTCGGCGTGGGGTGTCAAGCGTGACTATGCTGCACACATGCAGTTTGGATGCTGTGTGTGCTGGCTAGAGTGCTAGTGCACACAACTGGAGCCTGAAATTGATGCACCTGACTACTACAGCACTGTGGGCAAGCGATGTGAGGGTGGCGGCCGGGTCCTTCATGGACCATGATGGTGCTGTATATGCTCTGCACTGGGGGATAGCGGCGACTCAAAAGCAATAAATATATGTTGTGTGAGTGCCGTGTGTGCTTGCCAGAGTGCAAATGCACAACAACGATCACTCAGCAAGATGCAAGAGACTACTTTCAACACCAGCAGCCCGCAAGACACATGGTGCACGGTGGGGGGGGGGGGGTCAGCATGGGGTGTCAAATGTGGCAATGTTGCAACAAACGGCAATTCACATGTGCAGTTTGAATGCTGTATGTGCTGGCTAGAGCGCTATGGCACACAACTGACGCCTCACATTGATGCACCTGACTACTACAGCACTGTGGGCAAGTGATGTGAGGGTGGTGGCCGGGGTCCATCATGGACCATGATGGTGCTCTATAACAGTTACAGTTACAGTAATTGGCTCAGCAAAAGCTGAGCAACCCACAAGGGAGCCAGAGGCTCATGGGGGAACAGAAACAAACCCATCACACGCCAAAATGTGATCAAGAAGATCGAAAACATCGTCACCATCACCTCCTTCGCTGCAATCCACAAATTCGTCAGAACTGTCAATGGGATCGCCAAACACAACGTCATCGGGAGGATCATCCTGAGCACGACGCTCGCATGCATTGATAAAGGACGCCACCCAGCGTGGATCTTGTGCCATAAACTGTCGCATTGCATCCGTAGGAAGGGCTGCTGGAGAAATGTGTGACCACCCACCAAATGCTTCAAACAACTCAGCATGCAACTGGCGAGGCACCTCCTGACCACCACATTCAAAAACCACATGAAACTCATCACCAACTCCCTCACCACATAGCTGACATATACGTTGTTCTCTGGGACATCGAGACCAGCGGCCAGTGGCAACTTCAAAGCTGTGTGCCCCTAGCCGGAAAGCTGATAGCGACCTAACATGCTGGGCGGGAATGCCTGCAGTGTTAGCAACATAACCAGGGACCTCAGACACACAGCCGCTGCTGTAGCTCTCACGAACAGGCTCGGTGGCAAACCACTGCTCATAAGTGCTCATACACACTGCCCCAGAGGGAGCCGCACGAGGGTCAACTGGGGCCTCTGCAAACCCCTTGCACCACCACTCATCGAAGGCCGACATCACCTCACAAACCGGCAGCCTCACCCAATCAGCACCAGCGTGCAAACCCTCCGGTGGCAAGGCATAGCCAATACGACGCAGAAAGGACTCCAACCCCACACACCACAGCTGCTTGGGGCGGTACTGCATGGATGCATTCTCGCGCATAGCAACAATCAGAGGGTCCGTAGATGGCAGATCAGCCGCCCGGTTCCACAGCTGCACACAGGAGCGCAGCCAGGCCCGTGCAGGTGGCCGCACCCCAAACTCACGCAATAGGAGTTCCCGCCTAGTGCTCCTTCGCAGGTTACCACCCAAGCGACGCAAAAAGACCAGCAGGGGTCGGTGCAGTGCCAAGTCCATGCATTTGGCAGGGTTTGAACAGGTCTTAAGGACTGACGGGCCCCAAACCTCGCTGCAGTAGGACAAAATCGGAGACACCAGGGACTCGAACAAAGACACTCGTAGCTGTAGGGTGGGCATCTGCATAGACTTGCACCTAGATAGCATGCACCACATGGCCCGCATGGCAGCAGCAGACAAGGCAGATGTACAGGCTGACACCCCTGCCGTCTGATGGAAAACAATACCAAGGTAACGGAACTCAGGAACAACGGGAATCTGGGCCCCATCCAGCACCCAACCATCACGGGGAATATGAGTGCCGGCCTGTGGCTTGCGCTTCCCAAACACCACCACAGCTGACTTGGCCACATTGACAAACAGAGAGTTGGCATCACAAAACACCTGTAGGGCATCCAACAGAGTCTGCAGGTCCTCCGGGCTAGAGGCCAGCAGCGTGAGATCATCCGCATACAAAAGCACCCGCAACAGGCTCTCGCCCAAACGCACCCCACACTGCGGGGCATGCTCCTGCAACCAGGCCTCCACCCTGTCGATAAACAACCCAAATAGCAGAGGGGACAAGGGGTCACCCTGCTTGACCCCAATGCAGCTGTCCACTGCTGGCCCCCGTTCCCGCCCACTCTTCACCACCATAGGAGTAGACCAGTACATGCTGACCAGACAAGAGAGCATGCTCCCATGTGCCCCCAGATCTGCCAAACACTGCATCAGCAAATCCCGCCGGACAAGGTCGTATGCCTTCCTGAAATCAATGAAGCATGCATAAAGCCAATCGGACCTCTGACACCTGTCCACCAAGTGCTTGAGGACAAACACATGATTGTTGGTGCATTTACCATCCCTGAACCCTGCCTGGCCTGCAGCCCGGTACCCTTGCTCTTCAGCCCAGGCATCCAAGCGTGTGTGCAGCACTAAGCTGAATAGCTTGCCAAAGACAGACCCCACCGCAATGCCCCGGTAGTTGTCCAGCAGAGAGGGATCACCCTTTTTGAACACTGCCGACAAGAAGCAAGCACCCCAACAGGTTGGAACCGCGCCTTGCTGGAAAGCACAGTGGAAAATGGACCACAGGTCATGAAGGAGGGACCCTTCAGTCAGGTCATAGACATGCTTACGCACCCATTTACCATCTGGGAGCTCTACATGCTGGACTGAGAAAACCTGCCGGATCAGCTCACCCCTGATCCCATCAGGGCCTGCCATCCGCCCCAGCTTGAGCTTGCGCACAGCGTGCTCTACTTCCTCAGCAGACAACTCACGGTTGAGCACCTCAGCAGCACCAACAGCAGATGGGGAGGCAGAACTGGCAGCACACACCCGGTCAACACAGTCTGCAGCAGACGCAAACTTATCTTGCAGGGAAACGCCCTCCACCTGATGCAGAGACTGCCAGTGCTGGGCCAATGCATCCACAGAGTGCACACCCTCAGCCGCCCTACTACCGCGGTACTGGGACCAAAACCGGCGAGGGTTATGCTTGATATCCCGGACCCACTCACGCTCAGCCTTTTGTGCTGCCAGCCGCTGCACTGTGCGCTTCTTTGCATTAAACCGATTGCGAGCAGCAGTAGCTGCATGGGAGTCCCCAGACCTCAGCGCTGCTTGCAAAGCAGCATGCTCATGCTTGCACTGCCGGAACCACCACTTCTTAGGCCGGCCATTCCGCAGGGTGCCCCCTGGGGAGCCGTCCCCAAAGATCTCTCGCGCAGCATCCAACAACACACAACCCCACAAGTCTGAGGCCTCACCCACAGACAACATGCCCTGCTGCAAGGCCAACATCACCTCCCCACGCTTCTGAGCATACTCAGACGAAGCCAACAGCACACGATAGTCCTCACGGCGGGACTCATCCCACTTCACAAACAGCTGGGCCGCCTCTCGGCGAGCCTGCCTTGCCCTGCACAGCTTTGGCACACTGACAGTGCACACCAGCACATTGTGGTCCGATGTGGCGACCACCTGCTCATCAGCTACCACTCGGAGCGATTGCACCCTGGGAAACAGGGAAGCTGAGACCATAGCATAATCCAGCACACCACCACCACCCCGTCCCTGACCACCCCACCACCCCGTCCCTATAAGCTCTGCACTGGGCGACCCCGTCCCTATAAGCTCTGCACTGGGCGAGCGGCGACTCGAAAGCAATAAATACATGTTGTGTTAGTGCCGTGTGTGCTTGCCAGAGTTCAAATGCACAACAACAACCACTCAGCAAGATGCAAGAGACTACTCTAACACCACGAGCCCGCCAGACATGTGCAGTGCACGGGGGGGGGGGGGGGGGGGGGGGGGGGGGGTCAGCATGGGGTGCCAAATGTGGCAACGTTGCAACAAACGGCAATTCAAAGATGCAGTTTGAAATGCTGTGTGTGCTGGCTAGAGTGCTAGTGCACACAACTGACGCCTCAAATTGATGCACCTGACTACTACAGCACTGTGGACAAGTGATGTGAGGGTGGTGGCCGGTGTCCATCATGGACCATGATGGTGCTGTATACGCTCTGCACTGGGGGCGAGCAGCGACTCTAAAGCATTGAAAACATGTTGGTTTAGTGCCGTGTGTGCTTGCCAAAGTTCAAATGCACAACAACAATCACTCAGCAAGATGCAAGAGACTACTTCAACACCAGGACCCCCCAAGACATGTGGTGCACGGAAGGGGGGGGGGGTGTTGGCGTGGGGTGTCAAACTTGGCAGCGCTGCAGCAAACGGCAATTCACACATGCAGTTTGAAATGCTGTGTGTGCTGCCTAGAGTGCTAGTGCACACAAGTGATGCCTCAAATTGATTCACCTGACTACTACAGACTGTGGGCAAGTAATGTGAGGGTGGTGGTCGGGGTGCATCATGGACCATCCTCATGCATCATGGGCCATGCTGGTGCTGCATACGCTCTGCACTGGGGATAGTGGCGACCTCAAAGCAATAATTACATGCTGTTTTAGTGCCGTGTGTGCTTGCCAGGAGTCAAATGCACAACAACAATCACTCAGCAAGATGCAAGAGACTACACCAACACCAGCAGCCCGCAAGACATGTGGTGCACGGAAGGGGTGGGGGGGTGGGGGTGTCGGCGTGGGATGTCAAATGTGGCAATGTTGCAACCAACGGCAATTCACACATGCTGTTTGGATGCTGTGTGTGCTGGTTACAGTGCTAGTGCACACAACTGACGCCTCAAATTGATGCACCTGACTACTACAGCACTGTGGGCAAGTGATGTGCGGGTGGCGGCTGGGGTCCATCATGGGGCATGATGGTGCTGTATACGCTCTGCACTGCGCAAGCAGCGACTCAAAAGCAATAACAACATGCTGTTTTAGTGCCGTGTGTGCTTGCCAGAGTTCAGATGCACAGCAACAACAACTCAGCAAGATGCAAGAGACTACTTCAACACCAGGAGCCCGCAAGACATGTGATGCACGGAGGGGGGTGGGTGTCGCCGTGGGGTGTCACATGTGGCAACGTTGCAACAAACGGCAATTCACACATGCAGTTTGAATGCTGTGTGTGCTGGCCAGAGCGATATTGCACACAACTGACGCCTAAACTTGATGCACCTGACTGCTACAGCACTGTGGGCAAGTGAGGTAAGGGTGGTGGCCGGGGTCCATCACAGGAACCTTGATGGTGTTATATACCTTTTTCAAGCACTGCTGCTGTAGTTCAGCCAGTGCATCGATGCACTGGCAGTTGATGACACCTTGCCCATAACTGGCAAGAGGCTGACAGCACTGGCATCCTGCTAGCACGCCTAAACTCAAGCGCACGCTGTTCAAACAACTTGCAACTGTTACAACTGCTGATGCAAGTGCTGCAGCCGCCAAGTAAATCCCACAACGGCATGGGGTCTCCCTGGTGGATCATACAACTCAGACCGCTTCCGGGCAGCACATGTCAAAAAAGGCCCACTGCTTGCTCAAACGGCATTTGTGTACATCAGAACATTCTGTCAACATGGCAGCATGTGCTTCAAACCACAAGCAATGGCATGTTAACTGCAAACAAAATGACTGACGACCCCTGCGCCCCGCAGCAAGCTGTGCATGAACAACATCTGATAAGACCATGTGGCTTCACACCTGTCAACAGACTAAGAATGAAATGCATACACAACAAGACCATGTGGCATACATGGACAGAACATGCTCCCATGATTGTGCAGACACTCACTGCACGTGTGTGACAGGTCTCAACGGCCAGTTCTGTGACACAGCAACCGGTCACACATATTGCAACTTGCAGGGCGGCAAGCGCTGGAGTATGCAGGCTGCCATACAAACCCACTGTACAGTACACCAGACAACAACCCAGACAGGCACAAGTGCTGCACCAAGCACAGTCCTGAGGCAACGTGACCTTGCTTGTAGGCCCCAACGCCCCTTTCTGCATCAATGTAAGAGCTGAACCACCAGCAACATGACAGACAAATCTTTGACCTCGACAAACCTCAAAAGGCACAAACACTTCAGGTAGAGAAGGAGACATGCAAAGAGAACTGCATTTCCATCCCAGCTCAGGCCACAGCAAGCTTCGGCTGCTCTGCCTCAAACACCCCCAAAGCATCTACGCTGAGGTTTGCCCCAGCCTCATTACACATTGACCCAGCAGGACCCTTGAACCTGTCAGCATTCATGACCTTCATCCATGCCGCAGCAAAGTGCTGCATAAACTTGGCATTGTCAGCGGCAAACTCTTCCGCAATCGCCTTCCAAGGGGCATGCTCCTTGATAGCCAAGTCAGCTGGTGTCATGTACAGGGTGTGGCCATCCAAGGTTGCCTGGTACTCAACTTTGCCAGAGGGAGCCTTGGACTCCTGCACAAGTTGGTATGGCCAAGACACACGCACACACAGGTCGGTAAGTTGTACATCATCCATAATGATAGGAGGTGTGTTGTTGTGTCTGCATGCAGCATAACTTGCGGACCAAAGTCGTGATGCAGGTGCCGCCGTCGGGATGATAAGCAAGACACCAGGAGTGCGGACGGGATCCTTGTGTTCCCTGGCGCCCGCAAACAGTCCAGCACATGCATGCACAGCCGCACCTTCCAGTCCTGCTCCAGCAGCAGCTTGAAGTACTTATTCGACAGCTGTGAAGGGTTGGGGTCCCAGCTGCCACTGAAGCCCAGCCTCTGCTGTTGCAGGGGGCTCCTAGGGCGTGCTGACAGCACAACGGCCTCATGGGGGCTCAAGCCAGCAACCTTGGCATTGTCCCTGCACAGAACACAAGGACGTGGGCACGGCAGCAGGACAGCCATGACGTGACGGTAGATCATTGAGGCCGCGCATTGAGCATGGCAATTAGGCAGTCTAAAACAGCATGACTGTGTCAGGCTGTTGGACGCAAGCTGACAGAAAATACCTATTGTTTGTGTCAAGCGCACCTGAAGGCGATATGGGCTGATTTGTAGCTCCTGGGCTCCAGATAGTCCAAGGGTTCAGGTCCCACCACTGCTGCATCCGAGCGCTTGGGGCAGAAAGAGAACATGCCCTGCTGTGAACCCTCTCCCGCTGCAAAACCCTGTTCAGCAGCATGTGCTACAGACACTGTGCCTGCCAGAACGATGAGGTCTGCATACGAGAGTGTTGGGTATTTGTCTTTGACCGGCTCCAGTACAGTCAGCACTTGGTCCAGGCCTTTGTTTGTGGGCCAGCCTTTCTGAGGCTCCAGCCTGATGTAAGCACCGTTGCAGCCACCCACGTAGTCGGTCTGCCTGCAGGCATATCACACATGACAAACGACAAGGCACAGCCTAGGAGGCAGTGTGTTAGCGGTGTCAAGCAGGCTGATTGGGGTCTTGGTGCTGCCAGGGGAGCACCTTGCTCCGCAGTGCTATTGTGGGTAGGCGGCATGTAGTGTGCAGTAGCCGCCAAGGCACACACACCTTACACATCACCAACAGCGCCTGCGCTGACAACATTCATAGCGTAGTGTGGCACCCTACCAAGCTGTACAAGACTTCCCTGTAACCCAGCTAACCTGAAAGGGGCGACCAACATGGTGCTTCTCACCTAAATGTTGATGCACACTGCCACGCCAGGGTGGCAAAGAGTGCAACATAGGTGGGCTGGCCCTGGGGGGTGGTGTCGGGATCAGCAGCCTGGCTCTTGCTGTGCAGCAGCTCCTTGATGTCTGACACAACCTGCCACAATGACAGCAACAACAGAACGCCTGCTGAGTATATTATTCAAACAAAGCATGGCGCCTCCTGCCTGGTGACGGCTGTGCAGCTGCTGAGAGGCAATGGGAGCCACTGGTCGGCCAAGCTGGACCTGATGTGCAACAGGCGCAATAGGGTGCAACCACCTCCCAGCTGCGCTAGTGTGTGAATCATGCTGAACAACCCACTGTGGCTGGGCACACAGCAGCATCACCCCGAGCAGGCACCAGTAGCGCTGCCTAGCGCTTGACAAATTCCTTCGTACATAGCTTCGCTCACACCGGTGGCACCCCATAAGTCCTTACACAGCTGCCACCCTTACCTTCCTGAAGTTGGGCTGCTTCTTGGCAGGAGGTGGTAGAGGGTGTTGGAAAGGCTGCGCACAAGCAACAACAGCAGCCCCAGCAGCAGTTATGCTGGTGTCGGCCAGAGTGGCAGGGGCATGCAGTGGCCCACCGGCCAACATGCACAGAACAGGCAATCGGCCACACAGCCTGAGGAAGTGATGCCTGTCACTAGTGAGCCACACTTTTGGTCGGACTCCAACCAGACGCATGACTGTGTGTGTGAGGGAGCCTCCCCTGACTGAACCCACAAACGCTTGCAGTGTGAGCTGCGACACCAAGTCTGGTATAGACACACCTGTGGTGGTGGCACCATGTCTCCCAGGCAGCGGCTGGCTGGCCCCATATCGCGTGTCACCAGCTTGTACCACGCTGCAGGCAGCACGACAGGAACACCCAGAGAGCGTCACTCTTTGTGGGATAAGAGCACAGCCAGGGGCAAAGTCCAGCCAGGTCCCCACACCTGGTTGCGTTCTGAGACACCCTGGAAGCCGTCTTCAAACATGCCTGCTGGTTTGAATTGCTGCGCGGCTGGCTCCAACTCTGCAAACCTCTAGAGAGCGACGGCAACAACACATGCTACATATACCTCCTCTTCGTCCTGATGACAGTTGGCAGCAGCAGGTCCTCACCGTGCTTGAAGGCATGCCGGAGTGTCTCCTCGCTTTCAGCGTACACCTTCACCCAGTGGAGGTACTCAGGGTCGTGCAGCAGGGCCACATCAGTGGTCAGCACTGCGGTTGCACAGAGCAATCCCATACAGAATGCTCGTCAGAAAAACCCTTCTGTGTGTCACAAATGGCACTTAGACCCTGCTCCATGCTTGCCAGCATCACTTTTGGTAATCCTTCTCGGCAGCTGCTATTTGAAATGTGACTGCCAGTGTGCCAGTGGTCAACAGGGCTCTGTGCAGCATCTCAGCACTTGCTGGGACAAGCATAACAGTATGCATTGCACATAAGCAGCTGCTGACAGATGAGGATGGTAGCCTTTATCTGCAAGCCATTGCAAAAGGAGCCGCAAAGACTAACAGCCATTGCTGTGTCCTGGCTCAGGCACGGTCAGGCACGCCAGTGTGAACTCACTCATGATGTTTGGCAGTGGCTCTGCTTTCACTGCGGCTGGGGCAGTGTCCTTGTGCTTTGGCCGCCACTGGTTGTGACCGCCAGGCCCCTCATGCACCTCCCAGTCGTACTTCAGAAGGTTCCTGAAGAATTGGTTTGTCCACCTGGTGGGATGAGTCACCCAGCTGCCTTCAAAGCCACTGCAGCACAGGACAGGACAGGGCCGCACAGCGATGAAGACAACAGCGCAACATCTTCACGTGGCCTTCTGCACAGCACACGCCAATCTAGGAGGCACAGGTAGCAACCTCTGCTATGCATTTGTATGAGGCCAGTAACGTGTTCCAAAGTCCGCAGGGTCTGCCAAGAGCTTCAGGTGCTGATCCAAGTCCAGGAACAAACCGCTGAGGGCACATAGCTGTGCTAGCAGTGCTGGACCACAGGCTTTGCTGATTGCGCTGAGATACTGGCGTTGTTGGATGCGCATGCCTCCTCAGAAGTATGCATCATGCACCAGCTGGAAACTTGGTCCTATGCCGCTGAGGGCCTTCACACTGCACTGCAGACTGCGTCCCGCACCTTGTGAAGGTGTGCTTGCCCTTGCCCTTCGCATGGCCGTGACCACAGGTGCCCGGCCAGGGGTCGTCTGGCTGCACATCAGGGCCTGGGCCTGCTCCTGTGGGACAGGCGCCATGCGTCTTGCCAATCGCATGCCCGCCTCCAATCAGGGCGACCGTCTCGCTGTCGTTCATGTTCTGCATGCACACACACACACACACACACACACACACACACCACACACACACACACACACACACACACACACACACACACACACACACACACACACACACACACACACACACACACACACACACACCACACACACACACACACACACACACACACACACACACACACACACACACACACCACACACACACCACACACACACACACACACACACACACACACACCACACACACACACACACACACACACACACACACACACACACACACACACACACACACACACACACCACCACACACACACACACACACACACACACACACACACCACACACACACCACACACACACACACACACACACACACACACACACACACACACACACACACACACACACACACACACACACACACACACACACACACACACACACACACACACACACACACACACACACACACACACACACACACACACACACACACACACACACACACACACACACACCACACACACACACACACACACACACACCGGTGCGCGACGGTGAAAAGACAGCTGTGACGTGGGCAGCTGGCTACGCAAGCGTGAGAGCAGCAGTAATGGGGCAGGTGATGATGGGTGACGCTCCAAGCTGTAGATTGGCAAGCAGCCTGTCCAGCCTTCTGGTTGCCCCGTTCGGAACGGGTGGCTCCCACATTTTGTCCGTGTTGTTGGGACAGAAAACAGCCGCTGTGTCGCAACCGGCCTGCAAGGACGCAACAATGCATACTAGCCGCACGTGCCGGGGGACTCTGACTCACCATACGACCAAAGGTGCCGCGGATGTGTGGTACCGATTTGGGCGGGTCAGGGATGCCCATCACACCCTCTGGGTTCTGTTGCAGTCATCCACAAGCACAGCACAACAGGCAGCAGCCCCAGATGGCGTCACCAGCACGCTTTTCAACCATAGGCCCAGCATTGAACAGTGCCACGCTGACGATACCACAACGTGCAGGCTCATGCACACTAGGCAAGACTAGGCTGCATGGCTTTGCCGCAGCACAGCAGAACGGTTTGGACGACCAAACAACTCACCACATAGATCAGCCCCATGGTGGTCTGTCCCAGCGGTTGCTCACACATGCCGTCACCAGCAGTACATGGAGCCACATCCTCCTGCTCCTTGCTTGGACCAAGCTCAAGAGACGCAGCACCATCTGCAGCAACACAGCAGCAGAGTGCTGCCTGTTAGGGCACCTGAGTACAGGGAAGGCTGTGTTCAGCGTGCTGCTGTTAGGGCGCTTGAGTCAAGGGTAGCCCGAGGCTGCCATCACACACTTTTGCCATACTTTCCAATGTCATACTGGTTTGAACCCTAAACCCTGCTGTGCCCCGTCACGTCCTGGTAACTGCCCCGTGAGGAAAGAGTGACAAAGCCAAGGCATGCAGACAGGCCCAGTAAGCTGAGAGGTCGAGCAGCAGTACAATGCCAGCAAGCAGGAGTCTTGCCACCTACCTGGGTCATCAATGCGACCTGCGCAGAAGCCTAGTGCCTGGGGGCCACCCATCACCTCAACAGACACATCACCTGCAGCAGGGCAGCGCGCGTGGCTTTCGTGATGCATCTGTTACCAGCATCAAACACACATGTGGCGTTGGCAGCAAAGGCCTGCTAAAAAAAGGTAAACACAACTGGAGGCACATTGTAGATATGCATGAATGCGCCATGCTGGCTTGCTCGACACGTTCATCAACGCGTCAGCACAGCTGAGGGCGTCTGCAAACAGTGCAGGCTTCACCAACAATATGTCACGCCAGCGGGGCAGTTGTGCACAAAACAGCAGTGCACACTCACACCACCCTCCTACCTGCCAGGATGATCAGGTCACCCCAGGACAGTCCTTTGCCGTACTTCTTCTTGATGGGGGCCAGCAGCTTCTTTGACTTGTCTGCGCAGGCAACACACAAGGCAAATGGTGCACCAGTGCAAGCAATGCTGACAAGTGTGGAGGGCGCAACAGCACCTGGCGCATTTGACTGACTTGCATCATGCAACTTGTGATGCCATGACGGCATGTCAGGACTGATGCACTACCACTGGAAGCACCTTGTGGTTTCAAGCACCATGCCCGCAGCAAGGCCCCAGCTTGCACATGGACATGTTGACGACAAGAAGGCGGCCAGATAGGGGAGCATGCGGCAAGAGCCGGTCAAGCAAAGTGCAGCGCACCCAGGTTGGTGTTGTCTGGCCATGCATACTCTGGCATGAAGCGCTGGCGTCCTCCATCACAGCCACCACGGCCATCCCAGGTCCTGTGGCAGTCATACGTTTGGAAGGCACATACAGCGTGCAGTTGCTGAACACATTTCAAGAACACATCTGCAGATCTACCGATGCAGTCACGCAGCTGCGCTGGCGTTGTAGAGAGAACACTTCCTTTGGCTGACTTGTGTGTGCACTGTGCACACAGCCAGCCTGGTGACAATGTACCTGTACGACCCAGCACAATGCCAGGCTTGGCGGATGAAGAGTCCTCCGTAGTTGCCGTCAAAGTCTGATGGCCACTCTGGGTCACTGCTGTGAATCAGCCTCCTGAGGTCCCTCTTGACATGCTGTTCGACAGAGTGACAGCCGGGGACGGGGACGGGGACGGGGGGTGGGGGGGGGGGGGGGGGCAAAGGGGAGGGAAGTGCTACTTCAGGTGTGCGTGGGTAGTTTTTTCCGTGGTGAATGCATGGAGTTGATCTTTCCAGCTCCTGTGGGCCGCGTTATGTTGGAAGGTTGGTGTCCGTCTTCCAGCTGTGGTTTCAGAGCTTAATTCTGGCCACAGGTGTGTGGTTTGTCACTGCAGTAAGCCATGCATTCTACAGACTTCCAAACCAACACGCGAGTTCCAACTGGCCGCATGCGTGATCAGCAGCATTTGCGCCCTGTTGTGACCGTCAAGATGGGCCATGTGCCTCACCTGCCAATTGACAGCAGTGACAGCCTTTGGATCGAAGCTGAGCGCCCGGGCCCCGTCCCTGTCTGAGGGGACTGACATGTGCTTGAAAGGGCACCCAGCAATCGCAGAACCCAGGAGAGGAGCAACCAGAGCCACGATCAGCATCCATGTCGGAAGTGATCTGGGTGAGAATTTCCCCATTGGAAGAAGTGACGAAGCAGCTGTGAGCCAGGTTGTCCTGGTCGACGATAGCGGGCTGGTCAGGCATCTCTTGGCAGATACTACACTAGTCCTGCGCCCTATGAGGTTTCTCATTCCAGCAGGTGTTTGACCATGCAGACAGGTGCGACTACAAGTCATATCAGAACAACCCTCAACCATACTTCAACTTGCACCACCACAAAGCAAATGCAACCCAACACACAGCAGTCAGCCACCAGTGGATTCAGAGCCGCCTGCATATGCCTCTATCAACTGCTGCACAGAGCTGAACACCCCCACTGCCGACAGCAGCACAGACAGCACCAGCAGCACCCAGCACAGCCCCTTTTCCCAGCTTGGCAGCCGCAGCAGCTTGATTGAAAACAGGCACGGCAGCCCAAACATACTCATGACATCGCCAAGAGCTGCAATTACTGCCATTACTATTGAGAAGAATGGGAAGGTGTACGCAACAACTCCCCCGAAAGCGATGCACAGCACTGTGACAAACATCCAAAGCCCCTTCTTGCTCCAGCTGGTGTGGTGTGTAAGCTCGTCGGCATGCCTGCAGTCATGACAGAGACAGGAACACACCACCAGCAGGGGCAAGGTACAGACAAACCTGAGGGTGAGAACATTGAGGCGATCATTGAGTGGCAGACGGCATATGGGGGATACTACTGCTTACTACTAATAGAAGAACATCCACCCAGCAAACCTTGATCTGGGGGAGCTGAGTGCACCAGAAAAGCTCAGGCATTGAGTAATCCTTCTACCTCCACTTGCTGGAGATACCTCTGGACAATGCGCAAAGCATGAGAAAGAAACAGTCCAGCCACAACTTTCAAGCACAACCTGTATTGTGTGGAGAACTGGCTGAACAGGCAGCCCCATGATGCTGCAGGCACAAGACTGTGCAGGGGTTCCACTCACTTTGGCACCGCAACATGCAGCAAGAGGCTGCACCACACATTGACATTGACCTGGTAGGCTATGATGCAGTGCAGGAAGATGCCTGCATTCATGGCCACCGTCCACATGTCCTGCCCTATGACAGACGAGATGGGCCTGCATGCAGTAACACACAGCAGGCAGGCCAGCATCAACATACCTACACCGGCAAACCCGCTTACTAGGCTGACCCACTCAGCAAGGGGAGACCGACTGACCCGACCAGTCATGTTGCATGGTGACTCTGGCTAAGCAGCCTTGACACAAGACACTGCACCATTGGGGCACACCTGTCTTCGCTGCTCTAAAATCAGCACATCTCACCATGGTTGTCACCTATGCAAGGCAGGAGTCAGGATTCATCACAAAGAGCGTGGGCCCCTCAGTACAACCACACTCACTTGTGCAGGTCTATCGTATTCCCAAAGGCGGTGTAGCCTGTGACTGACACGCAGAGGTACACCAGGGTCATGACTGCTGTGGTGATGGACACAGCTCCTGCGAACTTGGGCCGTTCTTTCATGGTGGTGATGTAGCGCATCCAGTTGATCTGCAGCAGCCGCCGCAACAGGTGAACACACGTGCCTTGGGGAGCCGTGTGGCAGGTGTGTGTGGCATAAGAGGCCGAATGCTGCAGAGACAGCTGGCAGAAGTGTACTGCACTCTGCCAGTGGCTGCGAACTTGACTGAATTCCATCAAAACAGCCCAACCGTCCCCTCGCCCTCCCTGAACATACCTGGCCGCCGTACGCGAAGGCGATATCCAGGGTGCCAACAATAGCAGACTGCACAGCACATACACACATGCAGCAGCAGCATTGTCAAGGTGATGACAAAGGCCGCACGTAGCACTGATTGCAGCAACCAGCACCAACCAAACTGACTGGAAGTAAGCCAGCTGAGGAGTGGACGGAAGCTTTGCCAAGACAGCATGAATGAGGGGAACCCATGTGCAACCCGTGCCCACTGTGGCCCTGTATCTACCCTACAGGGGCACAGAACCACCCCCGCTAGCTTCCATGGCTGTGTTGCCTGCTGCAGCACCCCTGTATGCTGCCAGTTTCTGTCCTGTGAGTCCCTCACTTGTGAACAATCGAAACAAGCTGTTGAGAATTTCGATCTGCAAAGGGTGCCAGCTGCGGGCTGCTCATGAGGGCACCTCACCTGAAAGCTGACCCCGGATGCGACCAGTTCTGTTGGTGCTGGCTGCGGGGTGGCCACGTAGATAGCCACCAGCTTGCCAACCACTATAGCCATGGCAGCCAACATACCCACAGTGCCAAAGATGCTCACAAACGCAACGTCTTCCATTTCATGCATCTGCGCAGCACAGCAGAGGGCCCAGCACAACACAGGCGGCTCAGGATGACGAGGTGGTCCAACACAATATACGGCACTGCACAGCATAGCATAGCATAGCACACAGCACAGTGCAGCAGTTCAGTTTCGGAACGAGACAGATGCAGTGCTTGCTGCATAACGGCCATGGCATGCAGGCAACATGTCGCCAAGCAGCACCCAAAGCTAACGCGGATGCAACACCCCTATAGGACACCCCACTGTGAGCAGCCCCCGGCCCCATCACACACAGCCAGCAATTTTTATGGACAAGGTTGCAGCTGCGGGGTGCGCCTGTCTCAGCTTTGGTAATCGCGCGTTTCTTGTCAACAAGGGGGGGGGGGGGGAGTCCCACCAACTGGCCACACAAAGAGGACTTCACCAGCTGGGGGTATGTGTCTGCAAGCATGCCTGGGTGCCACCAGACCGCTGCTACGGCTGTTGAATTCATACAAAACAAACTATTTGCTGCATGCGCGGGTGCAGGGTGCTCACTTGGCTGAGAGGCAAGATGAGTGCCGTAACAATCCAGAAGGCTGTGGCTTGGCTCATGTTGTACATGTAAAAGGTCTGCAGGCAGGAGGTGAGAAGCATGTGCAGCAACAGAAGCAGGGGCAGTGTGGTAGCACAACTGTCAGCTTTCACACAACCGCGGCAGTTGCTGTCCTGTGAGACGTAGTACTGCTCAGCTGGCAACAATGGTCCAGCAAATGTAGTGCTTGCTGCGCAGCTCTGCTGCATGCGGCCAGCACAGCGCCAAAAAGCTGCGACATCAACTGCTGCTAGATATCCCCACCTGGCGCAGAGTTTCCATGCATGTCAAGTGGAAGATGATGGGCTCACACAATATGGTCAGGTACACGGTGCCATACACCAGTCCGCTGCCCCAGTTGCCCATCGCGGCTCGACCAATTTCGTCAAACACAACTGCCCGAGGGACGCGCAGTGTGAGGCGCTGTGGGCAGTGAGTGCAAATGCAGGGGCAGCTATCATCACGTGAGTCAGCAGCCCTGGTGATATGTCGGCATGCCAAGGATGCACACTTGATGCGACAACACATGTACTGTCTGCAAGGCAGGAGTTAGCAGGGTTATGAAGCATGCTGCGCAGGAGGCTGTACGTGTGGCCTTGATGGAGAGAGATGTCTGGGTGTTGCTTTTTGAGCTTCCTGTAGGTGCGGAGTTGACGACTAGCCCCAATTGCACATGTTTCATGACGTCTGCAGCTTGCACGCATGAGTGCTTGCAAGCTGTGGAGCCAATCAAGCACACCTGGTACAGGAAGCCAGAGTAAACGCCTGCTGCTGCAAACCACACGAGGCACACGAGCCCAGGCACCCAGCCAAGCCTGGCAAAGTCTGCAATGAAAGGAAAGGTCTGGCATCAGAGATGCTGTGCCAAAGTCGCTGCTATTTAGCATACATGCCGCCGTTGCTGCTGCCATGTCGCCACTGCTGCATGCTTCTGGTTTTGTCATGCTGCAACGGCATGGCCAGTGCAAGACCACAGGCTCCCTCAAAGTACAAATTGGCCTGGAGGCAGCTGTCAGCTTGATGCTGGGGCTCAGCGGGGTGCTCTTCACCTTGCTCTCTCCCATCCCATATGCTGCACACCCACCTGCCGGCAGGCTTAGTGTGCCCAGGCCAAACATGTCTGACAGCATAATGGCAGTGGTCAGCAGCCAGTGTGTATTGCCCAGCCGTGCCCATGATGGCGATAAGGGGGGTGGTGGTGGCTCCGGCCCCTCCTCCACATGTACTATGAGAGGAGTTTGAAGCTCGCCCCTGGGCTGCGCCCCAACTAGCAGCGGCTGCGTGTGGTCTTTTCCTGCATCTGTGCCACTACGTTCCTGGCCATCATCCACCATGTGGCTGATTTAAGCACACACCAGAGTAGGGATAATGTACAACCAGGAGTAGGGATGATGTATGTCAGCTTATGCAGATCAGACCCAGATCAGTGAGGGCTATCAAAAAAAACCTCCGCCACCCCTGTGAGCAGAACTCAAGCACGCCAACTCATAAATACGTCATTATGAAGCTGCGCAAGGTGTTTCTCCAAGGGAAGGCCAACAGGCACAAGAACAACTGTATTGAGAAATTGTGTGCTTGAAGCAGGCTGATTGTTTCGGGAAGCGTGAATTTGCGATATTGAATGCAGGCCCAATGGCCATGTTCCTGTAGAAACAAGCAGCGGTAGCAGCACGACGTGACGACACCGCCAAGAAGGGAGTCAGGGAATCTCGCCTTCTTCATTCCAATCAAAGTGTTTGATACATCCGTTGATTGTGGTGAGTTTTGCGGCTCAGGCGCCCTGTGTGCTCATAGATTCCTTACCGCAGCATCTCGATAAGTCATCACGGCCGCTGATCATACAGACACAAGAGTGGACGTCAGATGCCATCGGTTCTATACGCTCACACGCCACTTGTTGCCCTGCCACGGTGTCCGCTGCCCGTCTGTCAACTTCCACACCAGCAGCTGTCAGCTGACCTCCCGTCAGCATGGGGCAGGAGGATGCTGTTGTGGGGGTTCGAGCACCTCATGAGGTTGCTTGGCACGCCATGGCAGATGTCCAGCAGATCCTGAAGGAGCTTGAGACAGACATGGACCGTGGACTCACCTCTGAAGAGGCTGCTCGCAGGCTGCATATGTAAGCAGCCAGCGACTGCATTAGGCACAGGCAATATGACAACAGCTTCAGCAGTTTTCTGTTGCAGTGCACCCACCCACCAACCCACACTGCCCTCTGCATGCTGTGGTTGCGTGTGTTTTGTTTTGTTGCACAGCTACGGTCCAAACGCCCTGACGCCCCCCAAGAAGCCAGGGTTCTGGGCCAAGCTTTGGGCGCAGCTCAACAACGTCCTGATCTTCATCCTGCTAGCTGCAGCAGTGGTGGTGGCCGGCCTGCAGGAGTGGATCGAGTTTGGGCTCATCCTGGGTGTGGTGACCGTGAATGTGATGATTGGCATGGTGCAGGAGGGCAAGGCAGAGAAAGCAGCTGAGGCCATCAAAGCCATGCTCTCTTCATCAGGTGGGTGGAAGGGGGCATGCAGGATATACACCGTTCTGCTGCTCACAGGTGCCGTAGTGGTGGCTGCTGGCCGAGCTGTTCCAGCTTCTGGCATCATGTTCCTGCACACTACCGAAGCCCGGTGCAGATCCATGTCACAGCAATGCAGCACTGTGCCTGCTGCAACTAGCAGTGCTCGGCATGGCGTGCCCACAGCAAGCCTCTGACACTGGACACGCCCCTGGTCGCCACCCTGCCATGTATTCCTATTGTCTGTGCTGCAGCCAACGTGTTCCGTGATGGCAAGCGCATCACCCTCGATGCAGACCAGCTTGTCCCGGGTGACGTGGTGTCCATCAAATCCGGTGACAGGCTTCCTGCAGACATGAGGCTGCTGCAGGTCTCCAACTTGCAGGTGAGTCAGCATGGCATGACAGAGAGGATGCAGCATGCAGAGCAACCGGGTTCCTGCAGAGATTGCTCTGTGCAGTGCAGCGCAACAGCTTCAAGGACATGGCGGGTCACATCGCCAGCAGCGATGGCAGGCGGGACGTGCAGGCCAGTATGGGGCCGAGTGCTCTATGCCCAGCTCAACTGGGGAGTTTTCAGGACAAGCTGCCATGCCAGCGCACTTGTGAGGGCCACATGTGGCGCGTGCAGCATGCTCTATTGGTCCTGCAAAGTGCAGAGGGCCTGCAAGGTGCCGTTGCGCGCTTGCCCACGCTGCTGCCTTGTTTTTCCTGCAGGTCCAAGAGGCAATGCTGACGGGAGAGTCTGTGCCCATCAGCAAAAACCTGAAGGCAGTGGCAGAGGCCTCAGGCCTGGGCGACAGGAAGTGCATGGCTTTCAGCGCCACAACAGTGTCTGCTGGCCAGGGCCTGGGCGTGGTCACTGCCACAGGTGACTAACCGTCTGAGTAGACTACAGCAGCTGCAGTACAGCAGCGTCATGATCATGCGCGCACAACCATGCCGCGGCGTGAAGTTGCTGAGAGTTAGGCGCTTGCTTTTTCTGTGCTGGGGACAGCATCGCTGGTCTCAGAGGCAGTTGCTTGCAGGCACCAGCCCTCTGCAGGCAGCGCCACCCTATCCAACAAGAGCCTGCTGCATGCCCAAGGTCGATCGTACTACTCTGTGTGTGTGTGTGGCCCCCTGCCTGCAGGTGACAATGCCGAAATCGGCAAGATCAACCGCCTCGTGAGCGAAGTCGAGAACGTGAAGACCAACCTGCTGGTCCAAATGGAGATCCTCGGCCGCTGGCTGGCCATCATCGTGGTGCTGATTGCCCTGGGCGCTTTCCTGCTCGCACTGCTGCACGCCAACGAGCCTTTTGCCGAGGCTTTCAAGAGTGCGGTTGCGATTGCTGTGGCCATGATTCCCGAGGGTCTGCCCGCGCTGGTCACCATTGTGCTGGCGCTGGGGACCACAAAGATGGCGGAGCATCATGCCATCATCAGGCAGCTGCCTTGCGTGGAGGTGGGTTGCTGAGCCCATGCCAGACTTCTTACTGGACAATTGCACGCTTGCACGCATGCTCTGGGACATGAGCCGGGAGTGGTGTCAGGAGGCTTGGGCTGCACAGCGCGTGCCATTGCGCAGTGGGTGCAGGACTGGGGCACGCAGTGATGGATGCTGCTTTCCTAGCGCTGGTTGCGTCTGCTCTCAACCTGATGTGCTGCACCAACGTTTACTATAACAGGTGCACATGATTGCGTATCCATGGTTATTCACACATCATCTGTTGTTCGTCTGCTGCGCCGCTCACAACTCTTTCACCTGTCCTGTAGACCCTGGGCAGCTTGACAGTCATCTGCAGTGACAAGACCGGCACCCTCACCAAGAACGAGATGACAGTGGTGGCAATTCAAACTGCCACAGCACAGTACAAGGTGCAGGGAGTTGGCTACGACCCAAAGGGAGGCTTCTCACTCAAGTGAGCATTTTGTACTGAGGCTGCTGTAAGGAGTCAGCACACCCTCTACTCCCGCATGGCTACACATTGTTACTGAGATTGCGTCACTGTGCGTGTGTTCTGCAGCGGTCAGGACTGCTGAACTGGCTGTGCCATGCATGCACACTTTGAAGAACCATGCTGACCGTCCGTCTGTCCCCTGCGTGCCCTGCAGTGGCCAAGATTGCTCCCCTGAGCAGGTGGAATCCATCAAGGCCATCGTGGGAGGCGCCATGCTGTGCAATGACTCACACCTCAACCACACAGTGGGGCCTGATGGCAGGGAGGTGTGGATGCCCAACGGCGCCCCCACAGAGGTGTCCCTCATCACTGTCGGAGTCAAGGCAGGCCTGACGGTGGAGGGAGTGAAAGCTGCAGAGCCTCGCATTGCATCTGTGCCGTTCGAATCTGAGCACAAGTAAGTGCAGTCGCCGCTGCCTGACATGACGCATGCGCAGTCAGCCACTATGGGCTGCAGCAGTAGGCATGCAGAATACATGCTTCGCCAGTGTTCAGTTCCCCGGGTGTGTAGGCCGATGTGTTGCCGCGAGCAGGTGCGGCCTTATTTCTGTGGTGTAACACTGGCATGTCTATGCATGTGTGGAGGTTGCTAATCATTCATTGCTCTTGCTGCTGCTTTGACAGGTTCATGGCCACCATCCACCAGAATGAACCCCAGACCAGCAACGGCGACTCCCGCAAGGTGGTGTTTGTGAAGGGCGCACCAGACAGGGTCATGCCCATGTGCTGCGGCCAGCTGAAGAGCGACAGCCCCTCGGCTGTTGCTGCTGCAACTGACCTGGCCCCCTTGGACACCGCATACTGGAGCAAGGCCCAGGAGGAGCTCAGCAGTCAGGGCCTGCGCGTGCTGGCACTCTGCAAGTAAGAATGCAGCATGTGGAGCAAGAAAGGCAGCTGCTACTAGTGAAGTACGCAGGTCTGCAGATGCATGCGGTTGTAAGTCTCAGGTGGTGCCTAGTTCAGCACCCAAGCTGCAGTGTTATTGCCTTGCAGTGAGCCTTCTGTCTCTGCAAGGCGCATGCGTATTGGTGTCATGAACCCTCCTGCTTGCACCCTGCTGTCGTGTGGTTTCTGCTGTCAGGGGAGATCTGCAGCCTGGAGAGTCCCTGGAGAGCTTCGACCCCAACTACCTGAGAAAGCGCCAGCCCAGTTTGGCTATGGTAGCACTATTTGCCATCCTAGACCCTCCCAGGGAGGAGGCCATCGAAGCAGCAAAGGTGGCACATCACGCAGGCATCACGGTGAAGATGATCACAGGTGGGTTTGAGGGTTTGAGCTGGGTACCTCTGGTTGCAAGCCAGTGGAATGTTGTGCGCCTGCATGCACCATGTTGTGGCCCTACATTCATTCAAGCAGCATAGGCAGCCGGCCAGTATGCCAGCAGCAAAAATAATGATACCATTCTGGTTTTCCCCAAATTCCAAACATTCACTGGCTGCGGAGCCTGGCGGGGCCTGATGAAGATCCAAGCATGCATCAATTCAAGTGGTCTTGCGGCGCATCGGCACCGCTCAGCTGCAGCACTAGTTATTGGTCTGTAGCAGCACAGCATACGCCGTCTGGTGCTGTATGTGGTGCTAACAGCTGTTGCCCTGCATGCACACCAAACTCTGCAGGCGACCATGCGCTGACCGGTCTGGCCATTGGCAAGATGCTGGGCATTGCGGGCAACGACACCGTAATCACGGGGCCTGAGATTGACAACATGACTGACGAGCACCTGAGAGCGGTGAGTGCAAACTTCACAAGTATGTTTCAGCGCATGCTGCAGGGTTGGCTGCTGCATGAGTCAAAACGTATGCCATGCAATCAGGCAGCTGGGTCAACATGCTGGTCACAAACTTGAGGAAGTGCTGACTCATCCAATGCAGCATCCTGCATGCTGCTGACGCCAGGGGCTGTTTGTTGGCCGCTGTTGTTGGCTGTGCAGGTGGTCAATGGCTGCAACATCTTTGCTCGTGCCAGCCCAGAGAACAAGCTACGCATCGTGCGTGCCCTGCAAACCGGCCCTGGCTACCAGGGGCCAATGGATGGTGATGACGAGGATGATGACGGGCCTTCTACAGCGGGTGAGCCGTTGGGACAGCCACTGTTTGTTCCCCTGGTCGTCACCAGGGGGCTGGACCCCCCACCGGCTCGGCTGGCCACACATAGAACAGCCGACAACATGAAGAATTCCCGTCTCCCCTTCTTTCAGAATGTGCCCAGCACCCTGACCGAACTTGCATGGGAGAGCGGGCAGCACAGAGTGTGTATGATGAAACAGCACCTTGCAAGGGGTGTTCTAGTACAGGGGCTGCAGGTAGAGCCTATCTACGAGCTGCGGCACGCCCTCAGCTGCATGTTGCTGATTTCCTGGGTGTGCAAGGGTGTGTCAGGCCCTCCTGTACATCAGAAGGCCCTTTTGCACCGTCCCTTCCGCACAGTTCAGCTTGACCTCCTGTGTACTACTATCACCTCATGTGTACTAGCAGTATTATAGTAGATCACTTACTGTGGGACTTAATATCTGATGTGTCTGCAGGCTCCCTCCGTACTGGCAGTACTGGACCCTCCTTCATCAGAAGGCTGTCTAGCATCCGCCAGAAGCAAGCTGCCGAATCAGCAGTCCAGGAGGAGGCACCGGCTGGCCCTGCACACGATAGTACATACAGCAGGCAGATCGTGGCGATGACTGGTGACGGAGTGAACGACGCACCGGCGCTCAAAGCAGCTGACATTGGTGTGGCCATGGGCATCACAGGTAGGTGTTACGTACAGTGTATCTTGCTTCAAAGCCTGCGCAAGGCCCTCCGTCACTCACCCGTGCACCCACGGTGTTGGCAACTGCTCTGGCCTATATCACAACAAATCATCCCAGTGAAGCTCCTGTAACTGTCTAGTGCCCTAGCTTAGCATTCGTGGTGCAGCAGGAAGGTTCCAGCAGCTGCCACTGCCAGTAAACTGCTCCCAGGTGCTGTGTGGTTTGTGTCCAGCCACTCCCAACATGGGCCGTGCCCAACTGTTCAACACCATGTCCATTTGCTTGCAGGCACTGATGTGTCAAAGGAGGCTGCTAAGATGGTGTTGGCAGATGACAACTTTGCCACCATTGTTGCCGCTGTCAAGGAGGGGCGCCGTGTGTGGGACAACTTGCGCAAGGTGAGGCATGGTGGAGGGGTGTATGCAAACAGGGGAACAAAGGCTGGAAGGGGTAATGGAACTGCCGCTGCGTTGTGCTGCATCTGTGCTGTCACTCCATCTGTTTTGGATGGTTTCACCGGTACTCCTCAAGCCACCTCAAGCCAAGCCAAAGTGGCGAAGGGTTCAACCACCAACATCCCCAGCAGGCAGCACAGGATCATCCTTACGATGCTTTACATCCGCTGGATGCAGCACTGCTGGCAGCATATGACTGTTCTCGCCATTGCTTTTGCTGAGTCATAGACAGCAAGTCACGTGCAGCTTGCGCTTGGTGTGGGCGTGTCGGCGTGGGATTTAGGAAGATCGCTTACTGATCCATCGTGGTGTGCTGTCCTGCAGATCCTGCTGTTCAACCTGCCTGTCAACTTTGCCCAAGGAACTTCGATTTTCTGGGCATACGTCATCGGCTTCCATGAGGCCCCCCTCACAGCCATCCAGGTTCTGTACGTCAACATGGTCACTGTAAGTCAACACTCGGCATGCCGATATCGTAGCAAGAGTGCAATGCCAGCACCAGCATGAAACTGCATGGCTGCATGCTGCCTTAAATTTGACAATAGTGGCGATCACGGGATGTTGCGGGGGACAGTGTGGACTGTGGTGCGCATCGCCCTGCGCGCGACAGCATCGCGTGTGCTGGGCGCTTCCATTGCTGAGCCACGCGCTTACTGGCGTTGTGCAGGCCATCACGATGGGCATGATGCTTGCTGCCGAGCCAGCTGAGCCCGACATCATGGAGAGGCGCCCCAGGCGCCCTGGCAAGAGGCTGTTGGGCAAGCTCATCCTGTGGCGCTGCGCCTTCGTTTCTGGCCTGATTGTCATACTGGTGCTGGGCGTGTATGGTGAGTATCAAGGGTTTACCTGCAAGCTGGGCCATGCAGGATGATTGGTCCACACTGCGAAAGATTGCGGTTGCTTACATCAATTGTTTGCTTGCAAGTTGTTTTGGTGGCTACCTGTGTCACGGTGGTTTTGCAGCAACTTTCGAGGGTTGCACGCATCTGATGTGCTGAGCCTCCGATGTTGCCCAGTGTTGACCCGGAGGCATGCAAGCAGCACCAATTTGTATGCAGTCTCGCCGTTTTGATCAGCTCTGCCATGCGCACACATGTGGCCGGTGCTGTATGTGTGACTGCAGGCTGGGGCCAAGCTCAAGGCTACTCAGTGAACCTCCGCCGTGCTGAGGCCTTCAACACGCTCGTGTTCTCAGAGATCGGCTACTCGATCACCACCCGCTTCATCAAGGCATCAAGCTTCCACCCTCGTGTGCTGACAGGCAATCCATTGTGCGTGCTTTTGGCCTAGCCAGGGCGCTGTCATTGACCAACGGTTTTCAAACAGTTCCGAGACTGGGTGTGGCATTCTCACAGGGGAAGCATACCTTATGACGCAGGCACGCAGTGTTGTAGAAGATGCACATGGTCGGCTTACGCTGTCAGCTGGGCACATCATGCTGGCAAGCAGTTGCTATGAATGAGCGGGACATTGCTTATCGTGCATGACAAGCAGCCGCTTAGTCGGCTGACACATGACCCGTCACGGGTGTCGCAACGTCTCACAGCTGGTGCAATGTCTTGCTTCTGTGTTCTGTGCAGGTGCTGGGTGTCCATCGCCGTGACAGCAGGCCTGCAGGTGATGCTGACATACGTCCCAGGCCTCAACTCGTTCTTCGGCATGTCTGAGGGCATGTTGGGCATCCAGTGGGCCAGGGTTATGGTCTGCATGGTGATTGTGTACATTGTTGTGGAGATAGAGAAGGCGTTGGTTGACCCCCTGCTCATGCCCATGGTCCGGCCACTGCTGGACTTTGTTGAGAAGCACAGCCCCAAGTTCCTGAGGATCCCAAAGATCGACTCCCTGCCTGGGGCCTCCCTGCTGAAGAAGCCCTTCTCGGCCACCTCACGTGCTCTCGGGAAGATGTCGGCATGCAAGACCACCCCAGATGCAGCAAAGTAGTGTGGCGGTTTTCGTGGTGGCAGCTGCTGTGCATGTGGCAGCGGTGCTGGTTGACAAGCTGCACGGCCCGCATGCCATGCATCAGAATTAGGGCGTCTGAGTCAGGGGATGGGGGCTTGGAGAGCCAGGGGAAGTGCTTCTCAGAGAGGCGTGAGTGTTGCGGAGCAGTCATGCTCGCGCCGAGTTGCATGTACCCTGGTGCTGGGACAGTGAGGATGTATGTGGTAATGGTGATGGTGCGCAGTGGCACTTTTTCACGGGTGCACTTGAAGTTTGATGGCCCAAAGTCCAGCAGGCATGCATCTGCTGTAGGCTCTCCTGAGCCAGCTTTTTTTGAAGTTTTGACCGGTGTTCAAAGTGGAAATTGCGTTCATGGCACAGCTGTGTGTGTTTCTCACCACCTAGTTGGAAGCAAACGTGCCTGCCCTGCAGCAGATGTTGTGGGGGTTGTGTGCGTTTTGGTGCACTGATGTGCAGGCGTATGTTTTGTGTGCTGTATGTTTGGCCAGGGAATCATAAGTCCTTGTTTTGGAGGAGCGCCGCAAGGGCGTCGGCTGCGTGCGGCTGTAAAATGCTTGCTGGACTTCTACTTGTTTGCCAGGATCAAAGAGCAGCTGTCCACAACCCAGGTGTTGTGCGGTCCCTTGATGTTGAGCCGCTGCCGCACGCTTTGAATGTTGACTGTTGGTTTTGGGGTGCCCCTGTTCCCATCTTCTTGTTTGGGCCTTTAGGGGGGTGCGCATGTGTGCGTATGTGCATGCCAGCACACCAAACTGGCTCGTGACTGTGGGCTGCTTGCTGGTCTTTTGCCAGTATGCTGGCAGGGTTGTCGCCTGGTTGTGTGTTTGGTTGTGGCCAGCAGCCACTTGCCGGCACGTCTTGCACCGTGCCTGCAGGAGGTTTGCTCGACCAGCAAATGAGGTGAAGTTACCTGCAGTTGGACTGCTGGGGCTGGCCTGCTGCCCTCAACAGCAGTCTGTCCTGTGATTCAGCCGGGTTGGAATAGCAAACTGCATACCTCGTTTTGCTGCAAGTTGATGCCATGACACAGGCCGGCACAGTTGCACATGCTGTAGTATACTAGGCATGTTGCAGGGGGTTGCCTGGGTGGTACTACATGTTGCATTCTGTGTAGCTGGATGGTGTGATGCGAAGCATGCTTTGTTTTGCAGCACTGTGCTGCACGCCACCCTGTTTGGTGCAGCACAAAGCAAGGCCTGACGGAGGGTGACAGCAGCACTGCTGCTAATGGATGCATGCAACGGCATCAGCTATGCCAAAACTCAATCGTGGCTGGCCCAGCCGTCATGCCGGTGGTGGCTTGGCGGGTGACAGCCTGATGTCATTGTTGCTGCAACGGCCCAAAGCACCACCGTACACTTGAATGCATGCTCCCTGTGTGGCGTGTTGCCTCCTGTGTATTTTGTTGATCAGCAAACCCAATTCTGGTTGCGCTACTATACGCTGGGAGATGCATACGAGGAAGCACGTCTTACGCAACTTGTGTGGGTATGATGCATCTGCTGTGCGTTGCTTGCTACTTTCTCTTTCGCTGGCAGTCCCTGACATGCGGTTGTGGTGTGGATGGTGGAGTATGGGGGCTTGCTGCTGTTTCAAGTTATTCTACGTCGTGCACAGTCAGCGTCAATGGATGGTGTTCAGCATGCGAAGCGAGCGAGCAACACCAGCACGAACCCCCTTTGTGTCCTTACAAGAAGCCATGTAAGCTGCAGACAAGCTGTGTGGCCATTGTTCACCACCCGTTGTGCAGATCAGTCCACTCCATGCTATGGCGCGCGGCGTCAGGGTGTTTGTGTGCCTGAAACAGGTTGAGTGCCGTGGTCTGTGGTGATGGGACTGGAGATGTTGCAGCCAGTGTTGTTGCGACCTGGGCCACATCAGGTGGTGTTGACAGTCACACAGAGTCGTTGTCCTCCAATGTCTGTGGGTGACTTTAGTCAACTTGAGCTGCTCGACGTCTGTCCAGCATGCAGGATGGGTGGATGTGGCCTCTGATTTTGAATGCTTGTCATGATTGGTGCACATGCTCGTCTGTTGTGCCAGCTGATATGAGGCCACTCCCAGGCCAGTTCTTTGTCTTTGTAATGCTCCACTTGCCACTTCACAACATGTGCATGCATCTGGTGGGTAACATACGGCGCCTGGCCAACAAGTTTGAAACCAGATGCAAGTCCAGGTACCATGATGCCATATGCCAGTCATATCACTAGATACCACAACCAGATACCTTGGAGTGCAACCTTGCTACAGCGTTGACTGGCACGACGCAGCGCCATCCGTTCATCAACACGTTCAAAACAACCCAACAAAGTGCAAAGATTCGCGCTACTGCACCTGTTCGTTCTGCTGCTCTTGTTGCGAGCCCTAGGGATCGCAGCCGTGCAGTTTCTTTTCTATTCTGCCATTCAAGACAAGCAGCGGCGCATATTCTTGCTTGAGCTTATAGATCGTGTGCCCAGCACCGTTTTGTATGATCCTGCTGAATATTCTGTAGCAGCAGCATCCAGCACAAGCACAGCAGGCAGAGGGAGCATAAGGACGCTGGGTAGACCTTGTGACGCTAGGCAGACGTTTTTGGTGTCTCTGGCTGCAGACTACACCAGAAGCAACAGCAGTGGGCTCAGATGTCCACCTGGCGCCCACATCTGTTGAAGGTGTGTTTGCTGGTGTCACTTCACTGGTATCTGCCCAGTTGACCTGTTCAGCACAGATGCTGCATGGGTTTGGGGGTCCTGTTAAACATGCATGTGGTGTTCTGTGCACGTGATAAGGACATTCAATGAAGCAGTGCCACCTTCTGCTGCAGGTAGCTTTAACAGCAACCAGCCATGATATGCACACACACTGTGCTGTCAGGTGTCAGTGCTGTCACTAGTCAGCACAAATCCTGACACGTCCGTGTCAGCATGATTGGGTAGCTCTAAACATTGCTCCTTGGCAACGCAACAGCCTGCCCCCCCCCCCCCCCCCCCCACCCACACACGGAACACACACACCACCACCACCCTGGTCCTGCTGCTTCCTGTGCTCCTGCCTGCCTGCCTGCGCAGGTGTTCTTCAGCAAGCGGTACACGTATGCATCGATTCTGCACAAAGCCAGCCCCTCTGATGGTGGCCATTATGTTGCATCAGCATCGACGCTGCAGAAGGACGTGCGGGACTTGCTGAAAGGCACGGGTGCCTCTCACTGCGATGTGAAGGCCAGCGTGCTGGTGGGCAGGCTGCTAGCAGAGCAGGCAAAGCAGGTGCAGGTGGATGAAATCCACTTCGACAACCACAAGAACCTCAAGTATGAGGGCAAAGTCAGGGCGCTCATCGAGAGCATACGCAGCAACGGCATCAAGGTCAAGTAGAGAGTGGCTGCGCGTGGATTTGTTTTTTTTGGGGGGGGGGGGGGGGGGGGGAGGTTGTTACAAGTAGTTACTTTCACCGCAAAGCGGTACTCTCTACTGGATCAACTGGGTAAGCCAACAATATTTGACCATTGTGCTGGGCTGCAGCGCCAATGCGCAGCCACCCAACCCTTTGAAGCTGCAGCAGTTGTGTGCAGCTTCACATGGCAGTGCTGACGTGATAACGATGAACCTGGGACGTTCATCGCCGTCAGCTGGCTTGCGCAATGCCGCGTGTGTTGCGCCCCACTGCAGCCCCAGCTTGGCGGTTGCAGCAGCTGTCACCCGCTTGTGGGTGGTGGGCGTGTCATGCAGCAGCAGACGCACTTGCTTGATCTTTTGCTGTTTAGACTGTGTCTGTCGGATGTCAGCACATATTTTCATTCTTGTTGCCGTGGTGTGCGTGCACGGCTAGGCTGGTGTGCTGGGTCCAAGACCGGCAGGGTTGTTGAGCTGTCGTATGGGCTAATGCTTGCTGTTGGAATTACAGCAGGTGGAATGTACATGCTGCCCAGGCATGATCATTGCACCAGTCGTAGCCCGTCTCTTTCTTGGTGTGTTGCTGGCAGCTTGGTTCATGTAGAAGTGGCACCATGTCCACCGACAAACATCGCCACTGGCACACAGTGCCCTGATTGGTCTGTGGCACGCAAGGTTGTCATGTCTGCTGTGGGCGGTACGCACACACGTGCTCACACACATGTGTGTTTGGGCAGGATTATGGAGGGAGATGCACGATAGTGAAGCCGGCATCTCATGACGCTTTTGGCGCCGCAGCAAACTGGCTGCCAGGCTGGACCACATCCCTCGTCAGCGGTTGCTTGCATGTTCTCGTTTGTGCACCAGTGTACCTGATGTACTGCGGAAGATCCACATCATGCGTCGGAATGACATGGTTGTGACCAATTGCTGGGGTGATGGACGCGCTGCATGATGCGTCACCATTCGGGGCCCAAATATGGTGTGCAGGCTCTCATTATTGGGATTTGCCGTTGATGTGTACACCATGGAAGCACTCATACCTTTATGAAACAGCAGTCGGAAGCATGTGCCTACTCGCCCACATTTGAAAGCATTATGCGCCAGCGCCCAGTCCTGACTGGGACATTGACTCCTTGAGGCCAGCTTGAATATATAGTGCAGCTTCCAGAGCGTGCTGTATATTGAAAGGCATCCTGGCTGTTTCGGGCACACAATGCTTTCATCACGGCCTTATGGTTACTTGAGCAGACATGTACGACATGAACCTACCTTGTATGCACAACCGCCAACTTGACACGTGCCACCTGAACAGTTCGCCACAGCATTTGCTGGCTGTAGCCTGGCTCCTCTGCTTAACGTTTTCTCCCACCAAATCATCCATCTGGACGCCAGCGAAGAACTTGAATCGTGAAAAAACGCTGTCTCAACCAACCAACCAAAACCCAGGGCACAGTCAGTGTGACTGTGTGACACAGCACTGCTGAGCGGCAGGACCTCAAAAACTCTCTCATGTACTTGTTTTGGCACCATCATAATGTCTGTTCACTTGATCCTGCGGGCGTCGCAAAGTCTGATTCAAATAAGCTGACAGTCGAACAGCGTGTAGGCTCTATAGGCCAGCAGATGCTGAAGAAGTCTTCAAAAGTAAATCCTTTGCCTCAGTAGCAAAGGCAGTGCAGGACAACCAAGTGAGCAACACGGCGGGCGGGCTATGCTGCTCGGACAACAGGGCAGCAGCCCTGAGAAGGAAAATCGCATGGTGGGACGGTGTTTAATACGGCTTCACGGTCTTTTAATGTGCTGCAGGTCTGATCTCAAGCCAGGAACAGCCATGCATCCGAGCAGGGTGATGTGCAGCTGCCTTGCTGCTGCCTGCCTCTTCTCCATGCTGGTGTGGCATGCTTCGGCCTACACCCCCACCAAGGACTATAGATCAGGCCAGCTGAGCCCCTCGGTGCTGCTGATGGGAGAGTTCGACTGGCTCCTGTCAGTGGGACGTGATGGCAAGCCCTGGTCACGCTGCCTTGACATGGTGTGGAGAGCACGTTCTGTCAGCAATGGCAACAAGCTCAACTTTGTGCCCACGCACCACTGGATGCCCAACAGCAACGGGCTTGGGGTGGCCAGCTTTTGTTACATGCACACAAGTGGAGCGGTGGGGGACAAGGGCAGCTGTCTGCCGTGGGGTACCGAGAAGCTCGCCGAGTTCAAGAAGAGCATGACACTGTGCTTCACCGAGGCTTTCAAGCAGGGTTTTGTGCCTTATGTCAGACCCCACTTGGACGACGGACTCAACAGGTATGGAAGTGTGCTGGCCTCTGCGCACAGCATGTTAGTGTGCTGGCCCCTGCGCACAGCACATCACGCCTGTGTATGGCAGCTGCAATGCAGAGTGCAGGCGTCTGGTCAGTCCAGCACAGCATGCTCAGCACAGCTACCATGCGCACAGCCACAGCAGTCCTACATGCAGAGCAGTTCAGCTATCATGCATGTCACACAGCTTGCACAAGTCCTGCAGGTCGTCCTGCAGGATCCCTGCATCCCAGCACATCACCCTTGTGCAGCAGTTGACAGTATGTTGGCAGCTCAGCTGAAACTTTCAAACTTTGCACGGTGCAAATCAGACTGTGCATTGCACCCAACCTGTGACTGACAGGTGATCCTGCACCTGTCCTGCAGGGGTATCTGGCGCAACAGTCTTCTCTTTTCTCCTACAACCAAGTACGGTGACTACTCGTATGCTGATGTCATGGTAACACCTCTGTCTGAAGCCATGCGGGATGCCATAGCAGCTGCTGCCAAGCTTGGGAAGTTGTACATGCCGCCCAAGGCCGCTCGCCCTGTCGTCTACATGGCACTGCAAGGTGATGAGTTCAAAAGGGGGGGTGCTGAGGTGTGACAAGACACTGGCAGCCCCCTGTCAGCGCCACTTGCACAGCGCCACAATTGTGCTGTGGAGAACAGCAGCCTGCACGTTGCCTGGCACATCGGCCAGCAGTGCTGCGTATGCTCTTGCCACTTTGTCCTGCATGCGCTGCCATGCATGCACTGACTGGGGCGAAATGCTGTGCCTGCTGGGTTGCAGGAGAGATGAGCGCCACCCTCATGCGCTACACAGATGCTTGGGCGACCTTGGTTCCTGTGGTCAAGGACACGGTTGGGAGCAGCTACGCTGACGTCAAGGTTGGAGCTGGGCTGAACTTCAATGCCCTTGATGCCGTGGAGGGGGCTACAAACTCCGCCTCTACAGGACTCTTTGGCGCTCTGTTGGGTGGCGTCAGTGGCCAAACCAACCCCTCTGCACCCCCCATCCAAGCAGCCAATGTGAATGCGCTGTTGTCTAATGGGCTGGACTTCTTGGGTGTGTCGGCGTACGCGCCATACAGTGGAGCAAACTTTGGCACAGGCGAATTCCAGGTGTGTGGTGTCTGCCTGCATGTTGTGTCTCCAGGCCGTTGGCATGCAGGGTGTGGGGTGTCTGCCTATCTACATGCTGTTGCCTGCAGATTGTGCAGGCCCTGCTGAGTGTGCTGGCCCAGCGTCACACAGTGTGCAGCATGACCTGAGGGAATGCGTGGTGCTGTTTGGCCACCTGTTGTCTGCAGAACTCTGCCTTCAATGTGGGCGATGCCCTGGCCAAACTTGCCGACGGCGTGAGCCTGTCAAGCTTGGCCAAGTCGGGAAAACTGGAGCTGCACTACAGCGAGTTTGGTGTGGGTGGCGGCCTGAATGGCCAGGCTCAGATCGCTGCAAGTGCTGATGCATGTGCCAAGCAGCCCTGGGCAGGCATCATAGGCTCATATTCATCCAGCATGGACCCCTGGCAGCGCAGCGACCTTTCTGCTTTCAGGGCCAAGTTCTATGACAGAGCCATGGAGTGGCTGAGCAGCCCCGGCACTGGCACCTACGAGATCAAGGAGGTCTTTGTTTGGTGCATGGCCAGCTGGGACGTGTTTGGCATCTACCCAGACTCCAGCTCGTCCACTGGCAGCTACAAGGACATTTCTGTGGTGAAAAGGATCGCTGCTTACGACACCGCGGTCATCGCCGCTCAAGTGTGCAAGTATAAAGGCGCCACTGCCTGCAGCGCCTTTTACAACGACAACAAGGCTTGTCTCCTTGACACCACTGGCACAGCGTGCCTGGACAGGAGCAGCTCAAAACCCCCCAGCGTAGTGACTGAGGCTGGTCCAGCACAGCCCTCCCCCAGCCCCAAACCAAAGGCAGAGACCCCAGCGCCCCCTACAGCTGGTGCAGGAGGTTCCACGGGAGCTGGCAGCACGACCTCCACCCCTGCACAAGACGCGAAAGAGCCCGCCCCAATGAATGGAACATATGTGAACATGGCCCCTGATGCATCTGCTGCTGCGCCAGCACCAGAAGCTTCTGTTGTCGGTCCCAGTGCCTTGAAAACTACAAAAAGTGGTGCCTCCAACAGGCAGCTTGCATGGTTGTTATCACTGTTGGCCCCTGCATTGTGTTTCATTGGGTTGCTTGGGCTGTGAGATGCTGGATCAGTGATCTGAATTTGTTGAGTGATCATTAGAAGGTGATGCAGGGTTTGGAATCCAGCAGCAATGTTGGGTGATCCACTGCTGAACAAGCAGTGCTGGGCTGCAGGTGCTCAACAGCACCAGTCTTGGAGAAGAGTGCTTACTTGCTTCTTCAGACAAACTAAGATCGATGCTGACCGCACACAGGGTTTCAAGCAAAGCAGGGTCCAAGGCCATTTAACTTTTATAGTCCTCTTTCATGGTCACTGCATGTCAAGGTTGTTATCATGGTCAAGGGTTGCATACCCACGTTAACAGTGTAAAGGAACAGAAGTATACACGGTAGAAACGTCTCGATATTCTGGTTGGGTTGGAAATGGCCCATGCGCTAGCCTGAACGGTCCCAGTTCAGTTACGCGGCTGTCAGCTGACAAGTGCGACCCAGCCTTGACTTTTTCGGTGCCTCTCAAGCTACACGGTTTGTGTGTGTTGAGCATTTCGTTGCAGCGTTGCTTCAATTGCATTGTGTCTCAGGTGGGTCCGCTGCCAGCAGCATGCACAGCACAGTTGGAACAACTACTGGCAGCCAAATTTCAATGATTAGCACTTAATATTGATATTCATATGCAGTCTTAGATAGTGCTGTTCTGCTGCATCTGCCACGGTTCCCGCCAACCATCACTTTGCACGAGCATTGTTCAAGCGTCGGCCTCACCACACGTTATGCACTACAACGTATCGATGCTCATCAATCATTGTTTTTGCTTTGTTTCTTTCATTCAGGCAGCAACAGCCGCGGAGGCAACAGTGCTCGATTGCAGCAGCACGCCCGCAACGACTACTGCAATCCAACAGTCCGAAGAGCTTGACGTGTGATAACTAAGGCAGCAACAATGCAGCAGCGCGGGCTTTGCAGCAGTGGCATCGCGCTACTGCTGCTGGTTGCATGTGCAGCCACAGCAGCAGCATACTCACCCACAAAGGACTACAGATCAGGCCAGCTGAGCCCTCGGTCCTGCTGATGGGAGAGTTCGACTGGGCACTGGAAACTGGGCGTGATGGCAAGGCCTGGTCGCGCTGCCTTGACATGGTGTGGCGCGCACGCTCTGTCAGCAAGGGCAACAGGCTCAACTTCGTGCCCACTCACCACTGGATGCCGCGTGAGGATGGATTTGGTGTCTCCCAGTACTGCTACCTGCACACCACAGGCGGCAGCGACAGGGGTACATGCTTGGCGTGGACCCCAGGGAAAATGGCAGAGTTCAAGAAGTCCATGACCTACTGCCTTGCTGAGGCCCTGAGGCAGGGCTTCATCCCCTACGTGCGTCCCCACTTGGATGACGGACTCAACAGGTGAGGGGCGGGCTATCTGCAATGTAGCTGCAGCCGATCAACCAGCACGGTCTTGGCTAAGCCAACTGGCAGTTGAAGAACACTGCAGGGAGCTCAGGTGGCAGACTTGCATGGTCTACGTTGGTGCCACACAAGGCTGGATCCAAGGGTGCAATCATGCCTGATACCGTGCAGCTCAATAGATTTCTTATGATGCACCATGGAAGCATGTGTACTGATTCTGGTGCACAGTTGTCCTGCCAAGGTTAACACCCACACACAGCTGCTGCTCCTACTGCTAGCTGATTTGCACGTTCTCACTGTTGCTCCTGCTGCCTCTGCTGCTCCTGCTGCTGCCTGGCGTCTTGCTGAACTCTTTTCTTGTAGGGGTATCTGGCGTAATGGCTTGCTATTTGGCCCCTATGACAAGCACAATGGCTACTCATATGCTGACGTCATGACAATCCCCCTGGCTGAGGCAATGAGGGATGCTCTGGAGACAGTTGCTTCTGAGGGAGCCCTCCCCACACCCCATGACAGGCACCGCCCTGTTGTGTACATGGGCCTGCAGGGTAAGTTATGCAGTGGGAGCGCACGAGTGCCTCATGCACATATAACCAGCACTGCCAGATAACTGCAGCAGCAAAAGCATCGGTTTGTGGACTACTGCTGCTGCCATGTGCATGCGACGAAGGGGTTGGGAGCACACAGCAGAGCCGTCAGCTCATTTGCAGATGTGTTGGGGCATGTACATTATGCTAACCCCACATGTACCGTTGCTGCCACCCTGTTTGCATCCTGCAGGGGAGATGTCTGCCACCATCATGCGATACACATCACAGTGGGCCACGATGATTTCCGCCATCAAGAACATCATCGGCAACAAGCACGCCGACGTGAAGGTCGGTATCGGACTGAACTTCAACGCCCTGGACGCTACAGAGACCCACCCACCTCAAGGCTCCGGTCTGGTTGGTTTCCTGCTTGGCTCCGGCCAGCGTGCCGCTCGCTACCCCGTCCCAGGCATCGACGGCGGTGCTGTGCGCGACCTGATCTCCAACAAGATCGACTTCGTTGGTATCTCCGCGTATGCACCTTACAGCGGTCCCGGTTTCGGCATGAGCGAGTTCGAGAACTCCGCATTCAACGTCGGCGACGCTCTGAAGAGCTTCGGAGGTGGTGTCAACCTGGCCGGCCTTGCCAACGCCGGCAAGATCGAGCTGCACTACTCGGAGTTCGGCATCGGCGGTGGACAGAACGGCAATGGCGCGGTGAGCCTTGTTTTGCGGCTGATATCATCGATAAGGTGCTCTGTGGCGTGCAGCTGTGGAGGCCTTGATAGCAACACTATATTGTGCCAAATGGCATGCTGCCCCTCTCGTCAACAGCAACTCCATAATTTTGCATGCACTTATCAAATGGCACGTGGGCCAGAGTGCAGACAGTTGGGGCTGCGTTCAATCACCCAAGGCTTGAATGTTGCCTCCCTTCATTGCTGCACCGCAGATTTCCGCCTCTGCCCAAATGACTGCCAAGCAGCCATGGGCCGGCGTGGCAGGCACCTACGATGCCAGCCGCGATCCCTGGAAGCGTGGTGACCTGGCAGCATTCAGGCGTGAGTTCTACCAGAAGTCCATGCAGTGGCTGAGCAGCCCCGGCATCAGGACCTACCCAGTCAGCGAGATCTTCGTCTGGGGCATGGCCAGCTGGGATATGTTTGGTATCTACCCTGACTCCACTACAGGCTCAGGCACCTACCGCGACTTCTCCCTCATGCCGGAGATTGCAAAGCACAACATCGAAGTCATTGCATCTAGGGTAAGTTGGTGCTCGGCAGTATTTAACGGTCACAGGCGCTGCGCAAGGAGCCAGCAACAGCTGAGAATGCTCTGCAAGGTACTGCCAGCATCCGATGAGCAGCACTATCAGCCGATGACAGCAGCTGGGAACCTAGCGCAGCAAACGCTGATGGACGGCCCATGCATGTGGGTGTGGTTGACCAGCACCGTTGCAATTTTATCACCCCTGTCGGTCTGCCTGCCTGCCTGCCCGACCGCCCGCCTGCCTGTTTGGTGCCTACAGACCTACGCTGCCAAGGGTGCTGCAGCCGCAGCTGCCGCCGTCGCAGACCTGGAGGGCGGCATCTTCAACAGCAATGGCAACGGAGGCGGCAGCGGCAGCAAGGGCGGCAACCCTGCCCCTGCCCCTCAGCCAGCCCCCACCCCAGCACCTACATGGACAGCCCCAGCTCCTGCCCCAGCTCCCCAGCCCCGTGCAGCAGAGCCCCCTCAGAGGCCTGTCCCTCAGCCTGCACCTGCACCTGCACCTGCACCCCAGCCACAGCCACAGCAGAGGCGGCCTACTGGCCTGTTCAATGGCTTGTTTGGCCTGTTCGGTCGGTAAGCCATGCCTGGACAGCCGAACAGATGACCTTTGATAATAAGAGCTGCGGTTGTGTGAGCTACAAGGGTGTGACATAGGGTGGGTGATTTCTTGGGTTGTCGGTTGATTGTCAAGGCGGTGGGCTACATACAGCAGAACAGTGACGTGCCAAGGAGCAGCTGTTGATGGCAGCTGCCAGCAGCACCAGCTGCAGCACTGACAGCAAAGCCCACCATGTCAACATATGATGCACAATGGGTGCTGCTACAAACTGCCGCAAGTTCGTCTGCTTTGGTCGACGTAACAGGGCATGGTTAGGTCCCAAACAGTGTTCAAGGGGCAAGCTGTGAAGTTGTGTGTGGGAGTGTGGTGCACTTAGGACACCATGTGCTGTGATGTGTTGTCATGGTTTGGAGTGGCATCTTAGTGTGTGAGCATGAGGCAGCAGGGTTTGTGAAAGAGCAAGCATATAGGCACCTCAGGGCTAGACATTCGTGCCACTGCTGCAAATGCAATGTGACATTTTGCTGGGTTTTGCACATGGCTGTGTGCAGAACCCGCTGACTTTTGTTGTCTCGACAGCCCTGCGACTGGGCCTGTGTGAAGCCTATGACAAGGCTAGATAGGCTGTTGCTGCTGTGAGACTGCGTCTGAGGTGCACTAGCAAACAGATGCAGCCACATGGCAGTGGACTGACCACGTATTGGATTTTGTGTTCGTGTTTGGGTCTGGGAAGCTGGTGCCGACCATGTATTGGCCGGCAAGGACAGCTCTGCACTTGACATGTACAGAGCAGTGGCTTGCGTCACTGGCGATGAAGGTGATGTGCATCTGCCAGTATCAACGCGTTGCTGTATGTGCTATGATTGGTGCACTGTAACTTCAGCAACTGAGGACATATGTGCTGCTGCACGTTGCACCACCCGATCATAGTGTGTCACCTTCACTCACCAACATGCCTTCAATCATGAGTTCTCACACCCTCACCCAACAGCCCCACTCCACACCATGCTGTATACTTTGTCACCGTAAACCGCAGGCCCAGCAATCCCTCATGCTTGAATTCCTGTCACCCAGCCAGCCAACTGATTGGTGCTTCTTTGCAAAAGCACTGCAGCCTAGTTGAAACATATGCAGTACCACAACAGCAAGCTGCCCATTGACAACCAAGGAGGCAATATCTGGTGCGCTGCGCGCCCCCTCACATAACCCTTCTAATGCCCCGTTCACACAAGCTGTCTCACTGCATGATACTTGCGAACGCAACTTTCAAGTCAAGTACGGTGCAACCTTGATGGCACCTTTGCTGCGTTGAATGGCTTGGAGGCACCGCTTGGAGCATCAGCCACACCACACAATCATTGCTGTGACATAGCTGCAGCCACAGGGCATGCAGCCATCCCAAGCAACCAAGCAGCCCCAGACGACAGCATGTCAAGCTTGGTGGCAAACCACTGCTGCTCTGATGATTGTGCATGCTGGATGCTGACGCAAAGAATGAATGCACGACCTTGCTACTATATTGCACTCCACTGATATATATCAGCAGCACCATGTCAACTGTCATCAACAGCATCCCGATCATACCGGTCCTTGTTACTACCGTCACTCAACCCCACCCAGCAGCATCCCTATGAGAAGTTGATGCGCTGCCCATTCTCATCCTCCACACTCCAATTCACACTGCCGCTATCAGCGGAAATAAGGCCGTCTGGTGCTTGGATGACAAACACAGACTCCCCGGCCTTAGGGCTGTTGGAGCGGGACCTGAAGGCTGCCACACTGGGGCTCAGGTGCAGCGGCTTGCCAGGTGGGATGACAGTACCTGAAACAAAGGTCAACAAAGCAGGCAGTGCATGCCATGCATGACGGTCATGTAAGCAGACTCAGCAGGACCTGGAGCAATCAAGCAGCGGCAAACCTTGCGCAGATGCAAGCCTTGCTACAGACCCCTTTGCATGAACAGTGATGCTGTGCTTGTCACACGCAACTTCAGACGTGATGCCTGATCCCCTCCAGCGCTGATCCCCTCATGCTGCAACACACAAGCGGTGTGCTTAGGCGTGACAGCTGACAATAGGCACAAGTTGCTAACTTAGCCTTTGAAGGGAGAGGCCACAAATTACCAGAGGGACCCTACCTGGTGGGAAGCTCCATGTTGTACTGCCTGAAGTCACCTTCCAGTTGCTGATGTCAACAGCCTGGCCCTGTGGGCTCCGAACAGCCAGGGCGATATAGGACTGTTCCCTGGGGCTTTCCACCTTGACAGAATCGATGCCGAGGCTGACTTGGGAGTTGTCCTGGGGGCCTGGCAGGAGGGGGTTGGCACCTCCTGGGCCGTAGGTCTGCAGCGGCAAGACACAAGCAAAACTAGCTGGTCAGTGTGATGTTGCAGCCCTCTGCACCGCTGGTCAGTGTGATGTTGCAGCCCGCTGCACCGCTGGTCAGTGTGATGTTGCAGCCCTCTGCACCGCTGGTCAGTGTGATGTTGCAGCCCGCTGCACCGCTGGTCAGTGTGATGTTGCAGCCCTCTGCACCGCTGGTCAGTGTGATGTTGCAGCCCGCTGCACCGCTGGTCAGTGTGATGTTGCAGCCCTCTGCACCGCTGGTCAGTGTGATGTTGCAGCCCGCTGCACCGCTGGTCAGTGTGATGTTGCAGCCCGCTGCACCGCTGGTCAGTGTGATGTTGCAGCCCTCTGCACCGCTGGTCAGTGTGATGTTGCAGCCCGCTGCACCGCTGGTCAGTGTGATGTTGCAGCCCGCTGCACCGCTGGTCAGTGTGATGTTGCAGCCCGCTGCACCGCTGTGGAGGTCTATACATGATACTATCATATATGCGGCATCACAATTTTCCTACTTTGTCTTTTCAGTGAAATGACATGCTGAATCACAACTTTGATGACTGCACGTGGGTTGAATGGCAGTTGCAAAGCTGCAGGGACGATCGTAATGACACAGCAGCACATTAGCAAGTTGCAATTCCCTTGAAGCACGCCCCCCCCCAAAGGTGCTCACCTGCAGAAGCTGCTTCGCCCTGATAGGAATGAACTCCTCGGTGATCTGCTGGTAGCCCCTTGTGCCGTCCCCTGCCTTCCACAGGGCATTGTCCTCAGCAGCAAAGCCCTTGATGCGGCCCCATGCAACGTCAACAAGCTGCAGTCAACAGAAGGGCAACAACAGTGAGACCAGCCAGCCACTTGCATCAACGCAGATACGTGACAGTGAACAAGCACTGCCAGTGCAGGCCCACTCCGTCCCAGTCAACGGTGCCAAACACCCAACCCAGGCCCACATCATGCAAGCATGTGCTGGACACATTCCCCGCTGAATGTGGCACACAGATCACAATGCTGACAGGTGTCTGTTTCACACTTGCATGTTTGTTGCAGTGTGTTTGTGCTAGCACAGCTACACGACATTGACAGCGCTGTCAATGTGGGGTGGCTACCATGCCCGGCATCATGCCACACTGGCAAAAGGTCAGGGGAGCAAGCCCTGCTGTTTGATTCTGAGTCCAGCTTACTAAGCATGGTGACCATGCAACCGTACCTGGCGCAGCCGGCCCTGGCCGTAGTATTTGTCCGCCAACGTGCGCAGACGGCGGAAGTACATCAGACGGGTAGCCTCCACATCCAAGATAGCATCTGTCAGGTGGTTGAAGGTGCTGGCCGCGCCAATGCCGCTCCTTGTCCCATACTGGACGCGGTCTGGGTTCGCCCAGTCTGGTGACTGAGGGAAGGTCAGCTGCATATGCAACACAGTAGTGCGCGGCAGTGGGCGTGGATTTGGAGTCAGCGCCTAGCACAGAAGGGCCCCTGTTGAGCAGCATGCTTGCTTGCTACATAGTTGTATTGGCTGCACATGCCCTGTATGTTGCAGCATTCGCAGACGAGGCTTCACAGCATTAAAACTGGCAGCAGGAGGTCGGTGCTCACCGGCTTGTCACCTTCCGCACGAATGCGGGTACGGTTGGACTGCGCAAGCCTCCTGCGACCTTGCACGGCTGAGCCCTGGTAAGTGTTCATGCCCACTGCAGTGACGGTGCCCCATGGCGTCTGGATGCCGGCAATATCCTGAGATGCAACGTACCAGCCAAACGAAGCAGCACTCAGCTTCAGAGCACGGCGTCAGTTTTTGGCACAAAGCAGTCATTGCACTGGGTAATGCATCTACCCGTAGGGCTCAAAGGCTTAATGGCGGTGTGCATGGCACTGCAGGATACGTACGACGTGTGCGTACAAGTGATGCATTTGCAAGACGCCCATCCATACCAACTATCCGTCCATCTAGTTTGATTATGGCCCCCACCCGTGAAAAACACCGTGTGACAGCCCCACGGGTTCAGCCGCAGGTACCGGTGCTGCATCTTTCAGCGCAACTTGCATGTATCAGTGACTGGGGGGAGAGCCAGTAGCCATCACATGTGTGCCTGCCTGCCTGGCCTCACCTGTGGGTGTTCACTGTCGCAGTACAGGGGGCTGTTCCACTGCTCGCAGGCCAGCACACAGTAGTAGGGACCAGGCGCTCCACCCAGGCCGTTGTCCTGGGCAAAAGCGGTCTCCACATCCCAGGGAAGCCTGCAGAACCGCAGCAAAGTATGACCGCATTTGTGACATGCCGAAGCCGCCAGCTTGTGGGTCAAAAGCTAGTGGCAAAGAGAAACCTGCTATCACTGCGATGATGACAATGAACATCCAAAGCGCAAGACAGTGACACACTGTGAAGTTGCACAGACACCGCGACGGAGCCGTCATTGCCATGGTGAGCCTGTGATGACTAATCAGCCCACCTGATCCACTCCTTTGTGTCAGGGTTGTAGTACACCAGGAAGTTCTTGGTGCACCTGTCCTGGTTCAGCAGCAGGGTCTGCACTGCATTCTCGTTGATGACGGCTGGCAGATTGAGCGCATCAAAGACAAATGACGTCCTGAGAGTGTGAACAACCAAGGCAGCGGCAGCGGGATGGACCAGTCAGCAACATGAGGCGCTGGGCGACTGCGCAAATGGCTGTGCGGCCCAAAGAGGTTCTGTTCCACGGGTGTTGATGACTGAGGTACCACATCACTGTGTCAACAGCAAAGTGTACGCATTGGACTGTTGCCAACCTGGGGCTCCAAGCCAGTCTTGCTCAGGTTTTGCCAACACAGGACCAGCAATCAGTGCAGAATTTACATGCAGGCACCTGACACTACTCAATTCTGCACGTGAACACTACGTCACCAACTCGCCAAGCCGCAGAGGCAGCGGCAGTCACTTGGTGTCTGTCCTAGCGCTACTGTCGGGTCACAGCTGCCTTCAAAGACCCCCACCTTGTGCCAGGCCCTCCTCCCGCCAGGCCCTTTGTGAGATCAGCCAGCAGGGACCAATCCCCGCTGAACTGCTTGCGGTTGGGCCGTGAGTAATATGACGGCATCTCACCCGCTGGCAGGTCCCAGCGCAAGTTGGACAGCTCGCCAGACTCTGACTTGAAAATGGGCCCGTAGGTTGGCAGCTTGTACCGTTCCAACATGTTGTTGTCAACCTGCCGGTGTGATGCACACACAAGGGCAGCAGATGTTGGGTGGGATGGCGGTTGCGTGAGCATCTGGTATGGTGTTTGAAGCTGGCAAGATTGCCAGCATGCCCTGGCTCTTTGCAGCCACACCTCACGCTACCACCCCCAATGCAACACGCTGATCCCAAAGCTGGTACCGCAACCCATTTTGACCAGCTTCAGCCCGCTGTCAAACAATATGCATGAAAATGACCATGGTGAGGACCTTTCTAATGATTGGCGCGCACCACGTGCAAACCACTGCCCATAACGGCATCTGCAACTTGTGTGGCAGGAGCTGGCATGCCAGTGACATACGCAGCAGTCACAGGAACTGGTGGACCAGTGCCTCACATTTTCAATGAGGCCATACAGTCCGTAGAACTTCCCGTTGAGGTAGATCCGCACATAGTCACTGATGGGAGCAATCACACCCTCATCAGCCATGACCTGCAGGACAAAAACAAAACACAAGCCGTACGTCAGTACAACCCTTGATGGCGCTATACTGATGCAGCACACACCCAGTCACCAGCACAGCCACAATGCTTTCTGGCAGCCCTGCACATGCATCTAACCCAGGTGCTTATCAATATGTTTGGAAGAGCCAAAAGAAAGGAACCTGGAATTGAGCCTCAATGACTCGCTTGACCACCGGTTGACGAGATGGGTATACCCCGATGGATTTGATGATCATACGTCAAGATTACTTGGCCTGCTACTTGTCCAGAGCCCCCCACCTGGTAAGCCACGTGCTCCTTCATGAAGCTCCTCTCCCCAATCTCATAGTAGTAGGAGTTCAACTTCACATTGCTGAATGGGGGGATGTCCTGACGCATGCTGCACACAGACATGCAATGCAGTAGCTGTCAGCAATGCCAGTGCCTGTGCTTGCCAAGGTGGCATCACCACAAGACACTGGGCAGGTGCATGCCCAACCACCCTATGCATAGACAAGTGGGGGCTTACAGGTTGGACACTGCGTAACGCGCACACCAGCACTGGGTCCAATCTCTGCCTGCGGGGCTATCCAAACCCCTCACCTTTTGTTGTACTACAGCCAGGCGACTGCTTAGCCCGTACTGTAGTATCCATGCTGCGGCCCTGGCTTGAAAAGCTCACTCACGTGAAATCGTCAGCCACATCAAACTTCAACTTGGGCTTAGGCCAGGACAGAGAGCTCACACCACGCCTGTTGCCTTGCACATTGTCGTAGAAGATGCCGTTGTAGCTGATGCTGCCAGGGTGCCCATTTGTGGTGGTGGCTGCCTGCACATTGTCTGTAAACCTGTCGCACATGACAACGGAAGGACACATGTACAGCGTTGGCTTTCAGCACATGCGCGCAGTCAAAGACGCAGTGACAGTGCATGGTGCCGCATCATTAAATGCAGCCTCTGTACCCCCACCATGATGAGGTGACATCCATGATCACGTGAAACATTATAGGAATGGTCCCGCAAGGACATGCGCAGTGGCTGTGCGTAAGGCGCGCTTGGCACTTGCAGAGGACGACTGTGAAGAGGTGATGATGCGTGACATCAGCCAGCTGAGACACATTGCCAGGCGGTGCACGGGCACACACACGCCAGGCCCACGCCAGATGCAGCTGCTATTGTGCTGAATCAAACAGGCCCTGAAAAGGCGTCCTGCTTTCCCAGAAATCAATCAACCAGTCCCCACTACCTTCAAGATCGCAAACTGCAAGTGCTCACCAGTAAAAGACAGGAATCTTTGGTCCAGCCCCGGCCGCCTCTGCAGCTGCAATGGGGATGACTGTACCCTCGTACTGCGGCTCCCCCTTTTCGGCGCCAGTGGGCAGCAAGCTACTGCTGCCAGCTGAGTCAGCAGCCTGCAGCAACAAGCAGTGCGTGCAAGTGGCAGAAGTGGCGTGTGCATTGCCGTTGAACGTCGAGTGCGGCGACCACCTGAGGTGCTTGCTGCACACAGTGCGATGCAGTGCGACAAGGCTTCTGACCAACAGGTCTGCATCCTGTGGATATGTGATGCCACATGCACTGATGGGATAACCCTGCACAGCGCAAACCTCAGCAACGATCAGGTTCCAAGCGCCCATCCCCTGCCACATGCCAGTGAACTGCACAATGCACCCAAGCAAGTGCAGCAGCGACACACCTGCACCCTCCAGCGGACCATCGTCCCCTCTGCTAGCTGTGTGCCAGGGATTGTGGCGCTGTAGGTTGTTTCGCCGTTGGCATCTGCACGGGGCGGCACAGCAACGAACCGCAAACTTCACGTCAGTTGTTGTTTGTCTGCCAGCTGAGTTCGGTGGACAGGCTGCAACTGATTCCAAAAGCGCACGCAAAGCATGCGAGCGGCAGAACACTGGGTCATTGCCAATCTCGGAGACGGCGCTGAGGCACCATTCATTGATGAAGCCCAGGCACTAGCAGGTGAGGCCGTCTACATGCCGCACCAAGGGAGGAACGGCATCTGCACAGCGCGATCGGCAATGCACTGCAACACCGGCACAACCTGGACAAGAATACGCGATGCGCGCGTTGTGCAATGCGCGCATTGCGCGAGAGTAGGTTGTGCTTGTGGCTGCTGGTGTTCACACTCTCAATAAGCACTATGTTTCATGTGCCTGATCCCAGCTGCAGAGCCTGCACCTGCCTGCGACTTCTCCCTGAACGACTTTTACCCTGCATTCCCTCTCATCAACTCACCTGGGCTGCCTGCTGCTGTCATGGGTAGCTGCTGCTCCGGTGCATAGTTGATCCGGACCAACAAAGTCACTGCTGCGACAGGTGCCTGGTTGGGGCGCACCTTGGCGGTGACAGCAATGGGGCTGCCGGGGCTGACATTGCTGTCAGGATTAGCCTTGATGCTGCAGTCACAAATCAAAGTGACAGACAACAACAGGTTTGACAAGCTACAAAGGCTGGGAGTGCATTGCCCATGTGCTGAAAATGCGCTGACTACGCAGAAAATGCAGAGAGTAGATGCACGGTGCTGCCCCATACTGGCCCACCTTTGAATGAAGGGCCCGGTGCCGGCCTTGGCTGCAGAATTGGGCTGGAAAGGCGTTGGCTTCTCCAGGTAGGTGTACTGTGCATTGTCAGCTGCAGCAGCTGGCTGCGGCAGCCCGACAGTCACACCCGGTAGTCCCCTGCAGCAGACATAAGGGCGACAGCAACCCAAGGGCGACAGCAGGAACCAAACGAATGTCAACGTTACAACCCCAATGCGGTCATTGCACCCCTCGCCGGTGGCGCAACCGGCAGGTGCTCATGTTGTCAGGCCTACAGCCAACAATGGAGTGATGGTAACGGCAATCGGGGACGTACCAGCAACCCAGGCAGCAGGTGCTATGTGAACACGTGTTCTGCCCTGCGCAGGGACCTCCGGCCAAAGGAGTGCATTCTTGCCCATGTGTCGCGCACTGGTGATGATCACCACCCACACAGCATTGCATGTGCCTGGCAGGCACCACAGCCCAGTCAGTGTGGCCTGAACTCACTCAGGCAGGCGCCCTGTAGATGCGGCCAACGTCTTATCAGCTTTGTAGAGAGCGATCCCGTTGTCGCCAATCCTGATGTCCTGCGCGACTGGTACGTTGCTTGATGCTGGGATTGGGGGCAGCACCTCTGTGCAAAACAAGCAGGCAAGCGTGGCAGAGGCATGTGTCAGTGAGTCACGCGCGTCGTTTCCGCAGGGTTATGCTTGTGCTGTGTCTCCGATTCTTGACAAGGCATCGTGCCTTGTACAGTGCAGCTGCACTGTACTGCCAGCCTGGTCACAAAGCCAAGGGCCGTACGCTAACCGGCGACCTAAGCCAAGCCATGCCATGCAATGCATTTACTGGATGCATTGCTGAGCTTGCTGGGCTTGACGCTGTGGTGCAACATACAGGCAGGAAAACATCCTGATGCCTGCACGGACGAATGCATGGTCAGCTTACGTCTCGGCCTTGGGCACAGTATGACCATGCTGCCTGCTGCGGGCACCCGCACGCCTGCAGGCAGCTGCCAGCCATCCTCTGGGGCCCTGTCAGCACGCACAATGGTCCAGCCGGACACATCAACCTGCATGTAACGACCGCGCGCACAGCACATCAGTAGTGATGCATGCGAGCCCAGCACAAGGGGCGGGGTACATCATGTATGATACCCAACATGCGCCACACTACAGTGCTGCACGGCACGTGTGGGATGAGGTGTCCGCTGGTAGCTGGCGGGTGCCACCCGCCAATGATTGCGCACAGCCATGAATTTGGCCTGCAAACCTGCTTGCATGGCATGGATGTGCGCGTCAAGCACAGCCAGCTGCTGCACATATGCACATGATGGTTTGCAGACTCTGTGCTGTGCTGGTGGGCTTGTGACCGCCAACCCCCGTGCCAGAGGCGCCCCTCACCTCCGAGCTGCCCTTATTCACCAGTTCCAGCCATTCCACTGAGCCTGTGATCACACTCCAGTCTGAAGTCTGCGATAGTGTCGAGCTGTCATTTGCTGGTTTGGCCAGCACTTCGTTGATCACGATGGGGCCTGCAGCAACATGCAGTAGCAGGTCAGACAGTTGCGCGCAACTGCCAGCAGCTGCAACTGCCTGGCCAGGTGCAGGGTGCAGCGGGCGCATAGATGCATTCATCCAGCCGAATAGATTATTACCCTGTAGGAATGGATTGCTTCCTGCATAAGCTGGGGCGTCCTGCGCGCGTGCACCAAGCGCTGCTAGGGCTAACAGGAGAAACGTGCGGGCGCAGCAGCGCATCATTGCGTCGTCCTTTATAAAGCACCGCTGTCCAGCGAGCTATGATGGTGCTTACATTGCGAGAAGGCATCGTGGTGTAGGTGACAAAGGCAGAAGACCAATCGACGCAACCGTCGGCGAATAGCGTCCCAAGGTTGACTCACAAAATGCGATGCATCACCCAGTCGGTGTGTGTTGGATCAATCCAATCCGAAAAGTCGCAGGCATCTTACGCTTGGGCTCTGCTGCAGGGCATTCAAGTCAGAGATGCAGAGATACCGCTGTTGCGGCTCAAGCAGTGCCTTTGCAGCAAAGCTTGGGATGCTTCCCATGTGTTCCTCCTAGTGCGACTTGCTGCTTCACCCTCAGCGGCCAGCCTCACGCAGTAGTGCTGTGGTGAGCGCAGCAGCAGTACTAGTGTATTACCTACGCGCGTAGTTGGCGCAAATGGCAGGCTTGGGCCTGACTGTCCCAGTTATAGCTGCATGCACCTCAGAAAGCTTTGCAGCAGTATCAATCAGGAATCAGCGCTGACAGGCCACACCACAGCTGTCAGGTGCAACATCTCCAGCTTGTGGTCACCGTCCACAGCACCATCTGCTGTGCCACAAAGTACCAAGAACCACCTTGCAGCCGTTCCATGCGTGTTATATCATATTTGATGACCTTACGGATGCCACTGTTTGTGTTTATGGATGATCCTGGATGTAATGCAGGCGTTATCTGTCTGATCGGGGCCGTTGAGTAGAAGTGGAAGCTAGGTCAGGCCGCCTCAGGCGTGCTGATTCTCCATTATCAAGCATCGAAGTTACTTCAAGCATGCTGCCCAAAAGGGAACACCACTCTTTTTGGAATAACGAAACCACAACGGTGCAACCTACCACCTTTGTTCCCGCCCTTCAGGGCCCTCATCTCCATTAAAGGTGTTCCTGGTCATATATCGGTTGTGTCGAGAGCGTTCAAGCACCTTCAGTCCCTGCTCTCCAGTCAGCATGTTCCTCCCTTCCCTTGTGCGCCATGGTCGCAAGGCCAACAGGCTCGCAGCAGCTCTGCAGCAACAGAGTCAGAGGGGCGTGGCACAAGCAATGCGTGCGGTAGGGAGCAGATCGGGACCAGTCAGGCAACCCTGTCGAATTCCATCAACGCACAATCTGACTCTCCAATGCTCCCTGCTCTGCAGGATGAGCCCCAGGCAGACGTCCAACCAGCATTCTCATATGACCCTCCTGGTCGTAACCACTTGTTCGTGCCAGGTGCGCCTGCTGGATGCAGCAACGAGCTGTCCCGGTGGTGTAGTAGCAGTAGACTTCGTCAGTGCTGGGGAGGGGCTACTATGGGGCACAGCGGCTCAACATACGTACATGTGTTGTATGGCAGTTGTGTGTTTCTGTGTATGTCATGAAGACACGCCCCACTGTGCTACATATGATGTGTGCAGTCCAGATCACTGGCCTGCTGCAGGGCCCAGGCAGCTGTTGGGTCTCATTTGCAGGATGTTGCTGTGCAGGTGCCTGCAGCACACTAATTCCCATACTCAGTGGCAGTTTCTTGTCTGGCAAGGGGGCCACATGCCTTGGACAGTATTTTTAGAAGTAGTGCCTTTGGTAATACGGTAGTGCTCCCCAGCAAGTAGCTGTGCCAGGCCTGCACGGGCAGTCCATACTTCAAAAAAAAACACTACGTATGTATGTCTGAGCAGACCTGGGGCTGCTCCTGTCCACGTGCAGGTCCCGTGAACATCCATGAAAGGGTACTGCGTGCCATGAACGTGCCTGGACAGAACCACAGGGACCCCTTCTTCGCACCCTTCTTCCAGCAGCTGCTGCAGGACACAAAGTAAGTGTCGCCTGTACAGGAGAGGCAGTATCCAGTCCTGTCCTGCAGTGATGTGTGCCTGGCATGTGCAACCTGGACTGCACTGCTGCCTGGCTTGCTGCTGCAACCATACTAGCTGCATGTGCTTCCCCAGCACAGGGACCGCACACTGTAGAGCTGCTTACAGGCAGGGCTCAGCTCACAGGAAGCGGAAGACTGTTGCTAACACACGGGCCTGTGTGTGCTGGCCCCTGCTGCAGGTATGTGTTCCAGACAGAGGCTGGCACTCCCTTTGTGTTCACAGGCACTGGCACAGGAGGCTGGGAGTCTGCGCTCACAAACACACTCTCACCAGGTGAGCAACATACATTTGTGGCCTTGTGGACAGCAGTGACTCTGCAACATGGGTATACTTTGCGATTGGCCCAAAGGAAGGCATTGTGAGTTTGGTCGACAGTGCGAACCAGGTTTTGTGTGCTTCCCACTACATCGTTGGTCTGAGAACATACAAGCACATGTTGCGCACCAACAGCTGCCTGGTCGCCAGCAGCAGCACCACCGTTGCCCAGCCAGCTGTGGTCTCATCTTTGATGTGTTGCTGTGGTGTGTGCTGTGCTGCGCTGTGAGCAGGGGACAAGGTGGTGACCTTCCGCTATGGCCAGTTCAGCCACTTGTGGATCGATATGATGCAGCGGATGGGCCTGGACGTCACTGTCATTGACAGGCCATGGGGAGAGGGAGCAGACGAGGCTCTCCTGCAGGTGCGTGCTGACATGGCAGTAGGTCTGTACAACGCAAGGGCAGCCGACAGGAACACAACCGGCGGCATTTACGGCACTGTTGTTCTGGAGCTTGCTAGGGGCCCAGCATGTGCATGACATTGTTTTGGGGCCGGCTGTTCAGGATTTGCAGCCACTGCTGACCAGTGTAGCTATTGTGCTGGCAACTGAGACCACTGGATCCGTGGGAGGGTTCCCGAGTGCAGCTTTGCGTGTGCTGGCACCTCACTGTGGCCTGCGCATGTCGCGCCATCTCCATGCATCCTGACAGCTGTGTTCGGCCTGCCGTGCTGTGCTGTGCTGCGCTGCAGGACATCTTGTCAAAGGACAAGGACAAGAAGATCAAGGCAGTTGCAGTGGTGCACAATGAGACAACCACAGGTGTGACCAGTGACATCAAGGGCGTGAGGGCAGCCATGGATGCAGCCGATCACCCGGCGCTGCTGCTGGTGGATGGTGTCAGCTCCATCGGTGCTCTGGAGTTCAAGTTTGATGACTGGGGGGTGGATGTGGCAGTCACAGGCAGCCAGAAGGCGCTGTCTCTGCCCACTGGCCTTGGTCTGGTTTGCGCCTCGGAAAAGGTGCGCTGAGGCTGTGCTGGGCGGGGTTGCGTAGCATGCATGTGCTAGCTGGTTGCGCAGGACCAGTGGGTGGGAGTCCTGCGACAGCTTGCAGCTTGCGCTGCACCTACGCGACTGATGCCTGTCCGCATGGGATCACCGTCCATGGCAAGCAGTCACAGCACTGTCCTGAGTTGATGCACAGTTGATCTCTGAAGCTTGCAGCATTGCTGCGGTGCTGCTGCGGACTGCACATGGCATAGCAGAAGGTGACGGTACAGTCCTGATTGACACCTCGTGGGCTTGCATTGCATCTGCCTACGGCTGCTCACTGCTGTTGTTCTGCTGTGTTCCAGGCCCTGGCCAGCATGAAGACTGCCAAGCTGCCCCGCTGCTACTATGACTTCATGGACCAGCTCAAAACCAACCCAGCAGGCAGCACACCATACACACCCAGCCTGGCAATGCTGTACGGGCTCAAGGAGAGCATAGCGTGAGTGAACAGCGGGTGCACAGCACGTGTCCTTTGCAGTGCATGTGCGTGTGCAGTCTTCATAAGCTGCAGCCGAGGAGCCTTGGGCTGCGATGCTTTTCCTTTGGTGCTGTCCTGAGCCCGCTTTGATGTGAGTGCAGCTGCGCAGTCAGAGTAGCATCCCTGGGTGGGTTCTCGAGCTGCCATGTCAGGCCGTTGATAAGCAGCTACCTCGTGTCATCCGATGCCAACAGTGCCTGACATGCATCACTGGTGTGTACACCTTCATTGTGCAGAATGCTGAAGGAGGAGGGCATGGACAATGTTGTTGCTCGTCACCACCGCCTGGCCGAGGGCACCCGCAAGGCTGTGGAGAGCTGGGGACTGGAGCTGCTGTGCGCGCACCCCAGGTAAGCAGTTCGATACCTTCAGTCTCAGCCGCGCTTCCAGTGAACCCTATGCTGTTGAAGGCAAGGCAGCTTGTGTGCACTCCGTCGTCTCGCCGTGGGTGCAGCATGCGACACAGTGTCGAGGATTGTGCCTTAGCGCCATGTTGGACGCTTTTCCTGTGAGTTTTGGTGGGGTGGTGTCAGCTGTTTGACCCCAGCCAGGGGTGGTTGCTGACGGCATGTACTGGTTGTTGCTCTTGCGGCTGCGCAGGTGGCGCAGTGACAGTCTGACTGTGATCAAGGTCCCTCAGGGCATTGACAGCAACAAGATTGTCAAGAATGCATACAGCCGCTACAACCTGTCCATCGGCATTGGCTTGTCGCAGGTAAGCAGGCAATGTTATGATGAGTCTGGCCAGGTCTGGACAGGGCAACTAAATGCTGCGTGCCATGCACACTGGGTGTGGGTTTGGATTGGGGAGGCTGCAACTCCCAAACACCTGAGTGCTGCGCATGCAAGAAATCCCATATCTAGACAGCACCGTGGCTGCTTGGGTTCAAGCACAGCTAGTGTCAGCTGACCTCGATGCACGTAGGCGCATGGTGTTTGCAGTGTATGAGCAGTGAGACTGACTGCTGCATCCTTGGTTGTGTGTGCTGGGTGTGGTGTGCAGGTAAACGGCAAGGTGTTCCGCATCGGGCACTTGGGCAACATGGATGAGCTGATGATGTGCAGTGCCATCAGCGGAGCAGAGATGGCCATGCTGGATGCAGGTGTGCAGTGGGTTCGGGGTCCACTTGCAGGGTTTGGGGGTGTGAAGTTTGCAGGCAGCGGAACCTGAGGGTTTGGGCCTCAAGAGTGGCAGAACCTGACACATGTGGTGTTGGGTTATTGCTGCATGGAGTGGCAATCACGTTTGCTGAGGCAAGGGTTTGGCTGCAGCCTTTATCTGAGGCACTCATGCACATGCGGCCTCTTGTACTGGGAGCATGAGGAGGGAGCTCGCGCAACAGCAACGGCTCTGTCAAACTTGCCTTTTTCTCAGCTGTGAAGCAGGCTCTGCGAGCATTGCACAACGGGTGGCTTGCTGACAGATAATGTGCTGTGCATGCTTTGGCTGCAGGCATGAAGATCACCCCAGGCAGCGGCATCGGCAAGGCTATCGAGTACTGGCAGTCAACCAGCAAGGTTATCCCCACACGCGAGTCCAACCTGTAAGCAGCAGGCAGCGTGTCTGCGGCACATCCCGCCCGGCAGTACCTCTCTACTCAGCAGCTGGCTCACACAGCCCGGGGCGCGTCAGCACAGGCTGCTGCAGGACAGCAGGATGCGTCAGCACAGGCTGCTGCAGGACCGCCAAAGGCGCGTCAGCACGGGGTGCTGCAGGACAGCCACCGGTGCGTCAGCATAGGCTGCTGCAGGACCCAGTGCTGTTTGGTTCAGGGCTCTGGAAGGGCTTTGCCGCCAGTCTGCTGCAGCCAGCAAGGGTCAAGCAGCGTCTGGGTCTCCGGGTGCTGGGACTTTCTCAGTCTTGGTGTTGTGTGGTGGTTGTGTTCTAGTGCTGTCTGCATGGTTTCGAGCCAGGTAGTTTGTGTGTGTCCCTGTTTGTTCCTCGGTTACGGGTGCCCAGGCCGGGTTGTTTGCAGGCACGGGGCAAGCGGTGGGTTGGGAGGGGTTTGCACGCCCAACCCTGTTTTTGGTGAGCGAAGGCTCTGGGTGTCGTGAGTGCGGAGAAGTCGACAAGGCCATTGCCAAAGCCGGTGAACGTCTTGTGGACTGTTTTTGAGCAGCGCAAATGCTGCCAGAGAGTCGCCTGAAGTGAGAGAGGTCTGGATCCTTCCCCTTCAGATCCACTGGATCTGGCAAGCTGTTCTCCCAGTGCTGTAGTTTGAATGTTTTGACCACGTGAGCCGCCCTCGCTAGCTGGGCGTTCTGCGAAGTCTGTGCATGCATGGACAACTCATGCTGCATGGTGGCATCCTCATATGAACTTGTTGTACAATGTCAGAAAGCACCCTGGCAGGTGGGCTGCTTTTGCATCGTTTTTGCGGTGTGGTTTGCGCTGAAAAGCTTGAGCCAGCACACAGAGCGAGGGCACTGTTGCGCTTGTAAGTATCTGCTGTGTGTGTGGCACGTGTCAGCTGCTGCAAGTGTGGGCAGCTATCATTGTATGTTCTTGATTGACGAACCTGATCCTGTGTATGCATACCTGCTGCATTTGGCAGGCTTGTAACAACACATTACCCAACTACGAAGCCCTGGTGTGGGCCACGCCGGCGCTGCAAGCGCGCAGCATGCTGGTGCGTCTGCCTGACAAAAGCAATCGTTAATGTTCGTCAGTAGCACTGGGCAGAGTAGGCTGTGGAGTGTGTTGCGTCCCTCACTCTGCAGCACAATGACGGGCTTACTGTTGGATGTTGCGGCTGCAAATCAGCATAGTGCTACCACTGACATTGTGAATGTTGCTCGTAAGATTCTGCCCTTGTCCAATATGCATGGTGCGGTGATTGCGCAGCAACTTGCAATCTGAAACTCGACGTCTCACAGGGAAATTTACAGGTAGCGCAGTGGCCATGCATGGCTTGGGCAGGCAGAAGGCCACAGCGCTTGAAGCCAGCACAATGCCATGACATTCCAACAATTCAAACAGTGCGCGCCGCTGCAGTGCCACACCTGTACATATGTACCAGCAGCAAGCCGGCAGCCTTGCTGTACAAGGGCTGCTAGCACAGCACACCACAACTGCCCATGCATGTAGATCAAGGCAACAGAAACAGCATATGTACATGCAGACCACACTACCTACACCGGCAAGCTCAACCCTGCAGCAGCCTGCCAAGACGGCATGGAAGCTTCTGCCACAAAGGGTTGCACAAGTCTGATGCACCTGTTTGTCACAAAGCAGCATAAACGCACTCGTGTGCAAAGACAGCCCTTCCCGCCTGCTGCCATGTAGAACAGTTGCAAGGGCGGTGCTACATGCATTAGGGATATGTCGGCCCAACACAGGGCTGCGAGTGCTTTCACAGCACCCACTGTGTAACCCACAAAATTGCTGGCGCCATGTGTGGAGCACTTGTTTCAGTGCTGCTCACAAAGATACGCCTGCGCAAGCTGGCACCGGCTTTGCAAAGTGCTGGCAGCATGAACACGATCGAAACAGAGGCAACAGGGGCATGGCAGCACTGACGGCTTGATTGCACCCTGTGCCTTGCCCAGCCGATGCCAGGATACTGAAACACAGGGATTATGCAGGGTTCAACAGTGGCTTGATGGGGTTGTCAGTGACACTGTACACCTGTACACAGGAAGCCGCTGCCACCAGAGGCAGACCCTCAACAACATGCAAAGTCAACCCTCGTAGTGTCTGCAACCCTTCCACACCAGCTGACATGCTGGCCATGCTTGACCCTGGCTTCGCATAAACTGCATCAAAAAACTGCGTCATAAATGTACACATGCACAAACACACACCATCAGTCAACACATGCACATGCACATGCAGTGCGCGGGGTCCACCTTAGGTGTAAGACAGCAGCTTCTCGTACAGACCCCTACCCTCCTCCGCAAGGCTAGCCCACTCGCCCTGCTGACTGTGCTCCTGCTGCTGCTGCTGCTTCTGCTTCTTCAGGTCGCAGTCTGTGATGACCTTGTAGCATACAGCCTCATCATCGCTGTCCTGGCCCTCCTCCTCTTCTTCCTCGGTGCTGGCCCACAGCACGGCCACAGCAAAGCACAGCAGCAGCTGCACTGCCAGCAGCATCGTGGCTGCAGGACAGGGGAGACGGCAGGCACACACATATGGCAGGTGGTTGGTAGCGCCTTGAGTGCAAATGCTGCTGCATAGTGCCAGCGTTCAAGTTGCATGTCTCCGCGAGGGTGACGCATAATGTTGATAAAGCAGTAATGTGACAGCAATGGCTGCTGCTGCGGCTGGGCCAGCTCCTGTTCCAGAGTGGCACAAACTTCGGTACAGACAGCAACCATCAGACGACCTTGTTTGTGGTGTGAAAGTCCTGATACACTCACCAACAACAAAGAAGCGGCCCGACTTGAAGAAGGGCAGTGTGGTCTCCACCACATCCAACTGCAGCTCCATGGTGTCCCAGGGCTGCTTGCTGTTCATGGCAGAGGAGGCAGCGGCAGAGAGAGCGGCGGCTGCAGCTGCTGCAACCAGCTGCTGTGTTTTCTGCAACAGCAACAGGAGACAGGGTGGCAGCACCACGTGATGACACTGTCCTGGGTACCAACTCATCAGCGTGCTGGGTTGCGCCCTCCATGGGTAAGGCAAGGCGCCTGCACTCTAACTGAAGCTGCTGCTGCGTTGAGTGAGCTCAACCTGTCTCTGCCTTTTTTGCGTATTGAGGGGCAGCACGTATCTCTGCAGCTGTGTGTGTTGCCAGTACCCAGCATCAGGCACTAGCTGGTGGGCTGTTCGACACCCTCTGTCAGGTCGACAGGACAAAACTGCAATCACAAGGATAAAAGGAAGATGACACAACCAATCAGTTTCACCTCGCCTTTCATACTGTCACACGGTGAGGATTTTACCTGAGGTGAGGCATTCTCCACGGTCATGTCCAGCACCAGCTCTTGGTCCATGCCACCAGCAGCCTGGTTGGCCAGAGCAGACTCAATGACAGTCTGTGCAATTTCCGCTGCCAGCTGAGCATCCTTGTCATTGCCACTGCTGGACTCCTGCCCAAACATGCCAAACATGGAGGGCATGCTGTTGGGGAAGATGGAGGGGAGGATCCATGTAGGGCCAGAGCGCTCGGTGGTGACGGTGACATCGATTTGGACATCGCCGTGTGCTCCGCCCTGCAGGTTGGCTGCCTGTGCCAGCTCAATGACATTGACGGGTGCGGCCTCCTCTTGCTGTGTGCCAACAGCGCTGCCACTGAGGATCTTCATGATACCCTGGTTCTTCATGAGCTGTGCAGCGATGTCACGCGCCTGCTCCACTGCGCTGCGGATCTCCGTTCCCAGTGTGCTGACGGCGCCATGCTGTGTTGTGCTGTGGAACTCCAGGGGCAGTTGAAGGCGCTTGATGGTGGCGGCAGCTGCAAAAGGCTTGCTGACAGGGGTTTCAAGCTCCTCTGCATGCTGCTCAAGGTACTCCTGCTCCCCAAGCATCTGCTGCATCTCCTCCATCTCCTGCCTCTCAAGCTCCATGATGTATTCCTCATCAGCCCATGTGTCCTGCAGTGTTGACACAGGGAGTGCACCCAGCCAAATGCATGAACCATCCAAGTGTGCAAGGTGGGTGGCAGCCAGTCAGATGCGTGCACGCATGTCTTTTCTTTCTGTTTGTGGACGTCTGTGCACTACTATGCTTCCAGAACTTGACGCTGTTTAGAACATGATGGTGTTCTTGCCTCTCAGAGGCAAGATCAGCAAGATCAGAGTCTGATCTTGCTGGTGACAGCATGAGTCGTCCTGCAGTCAAATGTGCACCCAGAGCCTGGCTATTGCTAGGAGTTCCAGTGCCTGGGATGTTGAATTTGCATAGGCTGCTGGCACAGTAAGCGCGCCTGCACTCTGTCAACGCACCTGCATCAAGGATGAGTCGTCTTGCAGCAGGTGCTCCTCCGGCATGCTGGAGGGCAGAGCCAGGCCATGGTTTGTGACTGCAGCATCCACAGCTCCAAATGCCTGCATAGATGCATACACATGCGTTTGTGGTGTTGAAGACAAGGCAGGGAGCTGACACCAGGATAAGGTGCATTCAGGCATGGAAGGTCATCAACTCAGCACAACGGAAACAAGCAGTGTTCGCCTCGGAAAGGCTCAGAAGGAATAAGTTGTATATGAAAAACTTATCTGCATCTCTGACATCCATACGATGCTGCCAAACGTGTGTGCGGACGTTGCAACTTCCTGCTGATGGCAGCAGCCGAGCAAAGGGCAGGACAGCCTTATGCATGCATTAAAGATATATATAGCAATGCATAGTCTCACCTGCCAGCACAGTGCGGCTACGAGGCAGCAAATCAGAGGCACCGCCCAATAGCGCGCCATCGCTGCTGAGGTGTATGTGCAAAGAAAGCCAGGAGACCCACGGGTGCGGTAGATGTGTTTATGGTTGATCTGAGGCGTATATGGTGGGGCGTTACTGGGCGAAGGCAGGGCCGAAACAGGAAGAGAAATGGATAGAAGGAAGCAAAGGGGAGGGCGTGAGTGGGGTGGTAAGAGTCGTGCACTGTTTCACAGGCTTATGGTTGGCGTATATGGTCTTGCGCAACTTCTCACCCTCCCCCTCAAATAACACACCGGCCGGACGGAACTGTGACACACCGGCCGGAGGGAACGAAGAAAACAGCACCATAGATGAGGCCTCCACAAAAAACAACGTTCACAGGAGAAACTTGATCCGAAATGCGTGCTTGGAGATCGGCAGCGTGGCAGCAAGATGGGTAAACCACTTCATCTGCTGCCTGGTGTTCTCATGCCCTGCCATGGGTTGGTGAAGCACAGATCGGCCTACAGAAGGCACCAGCCTGCAACGAGATATAACAAAATTACAGCCGGCAGCTGTCTTCAAGAGAAGGCATGGTAAGTTTGCAGCCTGCATAGCACAGCCAGTACTGTCACTAGTGTCAGCAGCTGGCCAGCAGTACTGGTGCAGCAGCCAATGGCACAGCAGCCGTGCAAGAATCCCAGCAGCTGCATGATATACTGGGCAGGCCTGTTTTCGTGGCACACATACACCCAGCTTGTGCCTGCTTCTGCAGCTGTTTCTGCTAGCTCGTGTAAGCTTCACGGCAACGACCAGCTGCTGCGGCGAAAGGGCAGGCATGTGCATATGGCAGCTGGAATGGCGCTGCCCACTGGCAGTGGATACCAGCAAAAGCACAACATGTGCGCACACCCTGCTGTGTGCTGTAATGCCCGCCTGGCTCTGCTACAGAGAGCTCCTTAGCCCTTTGAGCTGCAGCTGGCAGTAGGCATGGGCAGAACACTGATTGCAGCCGATGCAGTGCAGCCAGGCCCTGTCAGCCAGCAATTCAGCACACTTGCTGGAGGCAGCACCAGCCCATCTGCAGCGCTGTCACAGCTGTCAAGGCAGCACCTGCAAGTGGTGGTGCCAACTTGGCACCTGGCAGGACCAGGCAGGGAGGAGTTGTGGCTGCAACTACTTCTGAGTCGCTGCATGGGCAATGTTTCTCAGCTGCTGAGTGTCCAAATCAGCGCCACATGTCCCAATCATTCATAACATGCTGTGACTGTCTCCCGGGGTGTGGCAACTGAAGCCAGCACTCCGCGTCAGGTGTAGAAGGCTGCACCACAGCTGCATCAGTGAGCATGTGCTGGAGAGGAATGTTTTGGAGCCACACACCCAGCGGTGTCAACAGTCACTGCAAACAGATTGCAACCAGGCCTGCAAGCCAGTGGGAGTTTCTTTGGGCAGTCCAAGATCAGGGAGAACCCCTCTATGAGGAGTGGTTGGGGTGACACTTCATCCGGTGGCTTCAAATAAGTGAGTGACGACAAATGAGGCCCACCATGCCATAGCTAGTCCTCCCACGCCCTCCACCTGTACTTTGGTTTGAGCCTTGTAGTAAGGAAGACTGCAGCAGCGGCCCAACCTAGCCCTGCATGTATCCGTGCTGTGTGCAAATGAACAGCGCTTGCACCCTGCACAGCACAGATGTCACAGCTGGGTCTCCACCTCTGACACAGTTGTACTCGATCATAACTAGCAGCTTGCACGTGTCTGTCAGCAGGCCTGCCTAGGCGGCATGCTGACCTTGACATGCTTTGGACAACACACAGCAGCACTGCAGCTCGCAGCCGTAAGGTAAGGCAGTGAAGCATTGTCGAAAAGGAGACCCACACAAGATTTAGTGTTTGAAGGCCTACCGTCGTCGCAGCAGCATTCAGCAGGCTAAAACAGCAACAGCACCTGCAGCAGGCAGCATATGCTGCATGCATGCATGTGCAAGGCATTTACAAAGCAGGCGGTGCCCCTGGGGATCCATAGTCCCGGTGCGTCAACAGTCCCGGAATGTGCAATGCTTGCGCATGTCGTCTGCACAGGGGCAGGCTCAGCGCCGAAGATGCAGCATAAGGCTGAAGGTTGGTTAAATTGCACATTACAAAACAACAAACTCCTATACGCATAAGATGGAAGGTCAAACGGGGACGCATATACATATGTTGACTCGACGCATGCGGCCAGAACCATGCCACCAAGCGTGTGATATGCAATGACGTACTAGATCAGATTGTGGTTCCGCGCTGGCAGATTGCTTCTGAGGCCCTAGCTGCGCAACAGCAAGAGTGAGTGCACACGTGTGCACACGTGTCTGCAGATGCTGCAGCTGCAGCGCAAGCCGTGCCAAAACAACAAAATCTCTTGCAGGTCAACTGCTGCATCGCGCCAGCGTGCTCTATGGCACCGTTCCTGCTGTGCCACACTGTAGTATGCTACGAATATACCGAGCATTGTAGGGTCTGCAGGTGCGGTACATTGTACCATTGTAGGGTCACCAGCCCATGAGACCAGGGTTCACAAAGCCCATGAGAGGAATCGTTCGACTCTGAACTGAGTATAAGTAGTGGCTGACGCCCTCCCTTGACCGTCGGTTTCTACTGCCGCTGGGAAGGGACCAGCTAGTGGCACCATGATACGTATACGTACGTCCAGCGCGCATTGCGCGTTCTGTGTCCTTGTTCTGCTCGTATTATCAAGCATCATAGCTCATGCAGATGCACTGGAAGGAGTCCAAAAGGCCCGGTCCTTGCCCCGCAGTTTCTTGATCCGGCAATTGCAGGCAGAGAGTGGCTCTTTTGATGGTAAGAACGACATACAAGTAGTAGCTGCGTGCGGTCTACCCTTGTGCTGTTTGCTTCCGACGAGGTGTCACCCGCACATAAAATTCAATCTGCTCGCCGTTATTTTCCTCTGTTGCAGGCTTGAGCGAGGCTGAAATCAACGCCATCATCAAGCAGTTGCAGCAGGCCGACCCAGAGGCGTTCGCTGGTAGGAACATCGCAGAGCTGCGCCAAGAGCTTGCGTCCACCAACCTCACCGCCATCGGTGGGGACCCCGACGCGGCTACAAACCTGCAAGCCGTGACTTCTGAGCTGCTGGAGGGCCTCAACGCAACTCAAGGAGCCCCTGGGCAGCCTGCCCCTTCACCTCCCGGTGAGCAGTTGCTTGAGCAGATACCGTTCGTCGCTGCTGGCCAACCAAGGAACAGCGGGTTGTCTGCATACGTTCAATGCAGTGACAGCAATTCCATTCATTCATAGTCAGCATGGAGCAGAACTGAAACACACTAGATAAGGTCAAAGCAGAGCAGAGCAGTTGGTTCAGACCCCTGGCAGCCGCAATGTGCGCCCGGCTTGAATGCTGCTGGCTACATTCTTTGCCAACCCGCCGTCTGCACTCACATCAGCTGCTGACACAACCATGCTGGAATGTACCTGCTGTTTCTGTGCAATGCAGAGGCTGAATTCAACGTCACACCCTTCTCTCCTCCCGAAGACTGCCCCTCCTGGGCCTGCGTCTGTGCCGACAAGCCTGCCAAGGCCAAGGTGGCTGCACCTGACAACTGCCAGGCGTTCGTCACCTGTGATGGCCAAGGCAACGGCATCAAGACACTGTGTCCCATTGCTGGTACCGGCTTCAGCCCTGACAGCGGCACCTGCAAGGCCTTGGACGGTCCACCAGAGGCTGATATAAGTGCAACTTTGCAGAGAGCTCCATCAGTGCCGCGTCATTTGCCCAACAGAGTGAGTGGCCACTGAATGTCCCTATGGTTAGCATTGCTCATTTCAAATGCGCTGCGGCAGCCAGGCGTGCCATGCGCTCTACTGGGCATTGACCACTGGTGGTTGTGACAGCGCAGTGGTTGTGAAAGTTGGACAGGGTCGTCAGTGCTGTGTATGCATATGAAGCCTCACTGGTGGTGTCCTGGTTTGGCCTTGCATTGCCAGTGTACCTTTCAGGACCGCACATCAATCGTGCCAAGCACACTGACCAGTTACGGCTCGTGCTGGGCCAGCACAGTTCCAACAAATGCAGTCCAGTGCAGCCTGCATGTTTGATCTGTTGGCTGTAAGCGAAGACCAATAAGTTTAGCCAAGTCGCTCATTGCTGCCTGTTTCTGCGATGCCCAAAACGCAGGCAGCGACGCAACTAGCTACACCTGCGCAAGCCTCATGTCATCAGGAGCAACCACCAACGTCGTGGCCTCTTCCGACACCGGCATCGAGGGCTGCACCCCAGAGAACCCCCAGAGGTCTGCCAGAATCGAGATCAAGGCAACCAATGCCACCCAGATGATCACCACCGTCCTGATCAAGTACCTTGAGAGTGGCCCCAGCACCTCCATCACCATCTCTTCTGCACGTGGCGCTGCCAACATCACCAGGTTCCGTGCGCACCGCCGTGTGGTGAACAACAGGGCCTCCACCAACAAGACCATAGCCGCTGTACAGCAGGCCAGCATCTGGCAGCCCCGTACCGCCATGGTGGCCTTCACCCGCCCTGCAGGCGCTGCTGTTCTGACCCTTGCTGCAGTGAAGCCCGGTTCAGGTATCCTCGTCCTGTCTGTCGACGTGACAGAGGGTCTGCTGCCTCCTCCTGAGCTGCAGGCCAGCAGCTTGGCTGCTGCCCCTGTGTCACCCCCCAATGCAACCTCTGATGGTGCTGGGGTCGAAGTGCCAATCATCCCTGGTCCCATGGCAAACTACGGCATCGTCAGCGAGCCAAATCGTACGGACATGGTGGCTGCCCAGGCCGTGGGCGGCTTGGCGAAGTCGCTGAAAACATTCACTAACTCCAAGTATTGGCAACGCATTGAGAAGGCAAATGAAATTGTAGGAAACCTCAACAATGAGTTTAACGAGTGAGTCGCAACGGGTTGCGGCCTGTTGGAGGACACTGGGTACTTGTCTCTGTTACTAGTGCCGACTAGACCCTATCTCACAGTCTTATCCCTCTAGTTCTGAATGTGGACAGTGTTGTCACCCCCTGCCTGGCGCACTTGATCCTGCAACACTAAGCGTCCTGGAGACGACATGGTGGTCCATGCAAGACAATCATTTGGGCAGCCGCACATGCATCTCCAAGGCTGCTGCTGCTGCTGCTGCTACTGTGTTGCTGACTGCTGTGTGCATTTGCCTGGCGTATTGCAGAGCTATTGATTCTTGGCAGATGAGGAACTACGTCCAGACGTACCAGAACACGCTGGTGGGAGCTTCCCAGTGCTACCGGAACAGCTATAGTCGTGGAGAGGGCGAAATCCCTAAGAGTAAGGGCCCCTGCTTTGTAGGGCTCCTGAGGGAATGCAGTTTGCGAACCCGCTTGGCAAAGCTGCTGCTAAGAGTGTTTCATCTCATCAATCATCCTGGACAGCACAATCAATGGCAGGAACAATGTGCATGGCATCGATGGTTAACACAAGACATTATCATTGCCCCAGCACATTTGCTGAGATGCAGAGGTGCCTGCTTGCGTCTGTTCTCCCTTGCTCTTGCAGACTGCCATGATTGGCATTACGATGCTCTTCTCTGCTATGAACCATGCGGTGAGTGCGTTTGAGACGGTTGGTGCTGGCACTCAGCTTTATCTTTTCTGTATTCAGTGCTAAGTGGAGGCTGATGATCACCTGCATGTCCGCTATGTGATAGAAGGTTGTCTGGCCACACTCCAGTAAAACCTATGAACAATGTTTGAAAGATGTTTCATGCCATGCTGCATGGACGCGCCTGCCTGCAGGACACAACTACTACCCTGTGTCCTTCGTCTGCTGGGAGCCTCCAGTGACTGCCCCGGAGGCTTTGACGACCACGGGGTGACCTGCCACAGGTAGGCGACAAGCTCACCTGCAGGCATCAACACTGCACCTCAGCTAGGCTAGCTGGCATACAGCACTTCTGGTTTATGGTGTGGCCGGCTGTCTGCAACTGTGGTGCCAACTGCTGTTTGACTCAGCAAGCTTGCTTAAGCGGTTCAGTTATCATGTGCAGTGACACGATGGACTTATCACCTTGTGCCACCAAGTGTCTTCGCTGGGCCAGCAGCCAGGGGCCCTATTGCGGGAACACCTTCACAGTCCCTCTGAAGCAGTGCTTGGTAGTGCTGTGTTGCTGGGCTGCGCAGACAATGATTGCCCCCCCTGTCAACCAGTCTCTCCCCAGATGCAGCCCCTCACGGGATGTGTGCGTGTCGGCTCTGTCTGTCCTGCGGCTGCCTGTGTGCCCTTGCAGGCCAATGCACTCGTACTGTGAGTTACAGGCACGGTCATCGTGGCACGCCGCTTGTGCATGATGCCCGTGTGCACCATCAGCCTGCTGGAGAGCAGCCGCAAGCTAGTCTGGGACTCGCAAAGCATGGCCCATGCTGTCAAAGTAGCCTTCTACGCTGAGACTCAATCTGGCTGGGCAGGTGCATCTGTACTTGTGGACGCATGTTTTTCATGCACCATGCATAGTCTGCACTCATTGCCACAGCCTGTTTGTGCATGCTGTCACAGCATTATGTCAAACGTCCTGGCTGTCAGTAGGGTTTAGCTCAATCCCTGTGCACACATGTACACTGACGCATGCAGGGAACCACGACAGAGGGTGGTGTGGCTGGTGGGACGTCTGCGGTAAGGCCTGATTCCTGAAATTGACGGATTAATGAAGCGAATAACTTCTTCGACGCCTCTTCATCACCCCATGCGGCATGCATGTCAGATTCTCCATGCTGCATGTTCAGTGCCAAGAGTCCTCCTGTAATCGTACTAGCAGCACCTGATCTGAGCCCGGCCCCCTGAGCCATGTGACAACGGAAAGTGGCGTGTGACGTTGGAAAATATGTCGGCTCCACAAGCGACATACAATAGGGGTTGTGACCCTTGCTGTGGGCTGGTCTGCCTCGCCATGTTTTGGCAACATGCTGTGCTGAACCCTTGCACTTTATGTGTCTGTGCTGCAGCGACATGGTCTCGTACCGACTGTAGGACCTGCGACCATGGCTACAGGCGTGATGGCTGTGTGTGCACAAGGTAAGGGGGCCATGCTGGCGCAGGTCAGGTCGTGATCATGACATCACGGTGATGACTGTTGACCAGCTTTGACGATGTCATGCAAACCCACACTGCCCTAGAGCAATCACGGTGCAGCTGCTGCATGCTCAGCTGACTGCTGAACTAGAAGCCTAGCAAACAACTTTGGTCCTCACTATCACAGCGACTGTTGATGTTTCTGCAGGCCGCCAGTGTGGCACACAAAGCACACCTACACCAGGAGCTCCCGAAGTCCCAGCTGTTGGTGGCCCAAGCAAAACCAGAATGGCCTGTGCTACACACCATGTAGAGAGTCATACTGGTAGGTGATACTGGTCTGATCTGCAAGCCATTTTGTAACTTTCAATCTATATGATCGGGTCAACCTTGCTTGCACCAGCTGCTGCCCAAGCTGAGACTCACCCAGGGTTACTTGCCAAGCTGTGGCAGCGCTGTGCCTTGTGCCATGCAGTGCATCAGCAGACATCGCTGGCAGTAACCAGCCTGCCACGCCTGAAATGCGGTGCTCTCCCAAATGCGTTTCCTGCCATGATTGGTGTGACAGCAAGTGACACACCAAGAACATCATACACTGGTGCCTAACAGCTGAAGGTGTTGATGCAAGTCGCTGTTTGCTGCCTGAGTGCCCAGCTCGGCAGCACTTCAATTAGGTGCCCATGGCAGCAAACATGGGAGTTGTTCTGCGCAGAACGCTGATTTCAATCTCCTGTCTTGACACCGCAGGGGAGAAGCATTTATGTGCTACAACGAGTGCCCAGGTAAGGTTACAGCCCAGCCAGCCACCTACCTCATGGATGCATTACAGGTGTGGTGCCTTGTGAACTTGATAGACTCTGTTGCATGCAGGTCTGACTTCACGCCATCATGCTGATTAGTGGCACGCACTGGCTGACTGTCGCGCTGTTTTGCCACTTTGGTTGCGCTGCCGCTGACATGCAGACGCATTCCCGCACTCCTGCGGTATTGGGGTTTGCGCAAAGGATGCCTTTGCTTGTGGTCGATTTGTAGAGAACGCTGTGATCAGTGTCTTCAACTTGGCAGTACAAGCTGTCGCTGCGGTCGCCACCGGTGGAGCATCTGCAGTTCTGGGTGCTTTCAGCGCTGCGGCTGAAACTGCGCAGTTCTTTGGTTCAACTGCATCATGCAGTAATTCAAGGATTCACATCGAGTCCCGTTTGGCCATTGTGACAGTCCGTGACCGCGAGTTCCAGGGCGAACACATCCAGGTGTTTAGCTGGGTGGACTGGGACAACTGCCTTATCAGGTGCCGCCACAACGGCAACTGCAAGGGTGTGGTGAGTGTGCCGTGCTGTAGTAGACCAGACCATCCATGAAAGAGAAGCAAGGATATGAAGCACAATCCTTGCAAGAAGAAGCAGATGTACATTTAGAATGCTAATCACCGCACAGTAAATGACCCAACTCCAGCACCCTCCATATGTAGTAATCAGCAGTATGCAGGCTCCTTGGACGAGCATGGCTCTGGCCTGCCCAGCACTGCAACAAATCCTTTGATTTCGATCATTTCCCTTTCCGTTTGAACCCATTGTCCGTCTTTACGTGCTCCTGCAGGTCTACAACAGGAACTCCATGCGCTGTCACCTTTTGGGCCAAGTCAATGCAGGACCACATGGGAGGACCGCACATGCTCCTGGTAGGGTGATGCTTGTGTTGTGTCATATCATAGGCCCTTTCCATCATCACACGATGTGTTGATGCCCTCTATACAGTGAAGTTGGTGACCACTGAACACTGAAGGGTAGTGTCTGCAAGGGGGTGGTCTCAAGCCAGTGGCAAGCAACATAGCATGGCAAGGGACTATTCCTGCAGTCTTGCAAGCCTTGCATTGGATGCTTTGGGTGTTCATTATTTGCATCAGGGTTGTCTCTGAAGATTTGTTATTTTGCGACCTGTACTGCAGGGATCGATACTGCTGTTGCCATTATGAGAATGCCCAGTGATGGGGCAAGCTGGCAGTTCTCCGTTGGACACAACATCATGTTCAGAGGAGTACCGCTGGCTGTTGGCACGGCCAATGGACGGGATGTTCATGTCATTCATCACTCAGATGGTACGGGCTACTTGGCAATCTGCCAGCTATCCTGTGTTGAGAAGAATTGTGACTTTATCGCTTACAGCGACAGGTTGTGCGTGGTTATGAATCGCCATCGTGATGGCAACATCCACCATGGAACCGACCCCAGGACCCTCACCAATGACCGCCAAGTGCACTCTGTCATGATCAACATGGCCAAGTGGACTGACTGGGATGCATGTGAGTAGACTCTTTTTGTGTATTGTCCATGCACAGATTTGCCTGAGTGGCAGTGAGGAAGTGTGCATGTCATGCATGACTCCTCGCCCCTACTCTGTGGTCAGAAACCTGCACACCAAAAAGCGTGCCACATGATGTTGCACCCACGCATTTGCCAAGTGCTGGCATGTAGTACATGGTATGTGTATTGTTGTGACATCTGGCAGTCAACCATGGTACAGCCTGCAGACAATGACTCACCTGCAAGTACCAAAATGCGTGGGCATGCCTAACAAGTGCCTATGCTGGTGGTTTGTATATGCAGGGGGCAACTACCCATCCGGCATCTGATCCAGCCGCTGTTTGGAGGCTCCAAAAGCTGGAACTGTCTTACAGTGGGTGGCCAAAGGCCTGCTCAGTGGACACAGCCAAGACTGAGAAAGAAGATGTGGAGAGCTGGAAGCCATTCTGGCAGCGCGGGCTGACGCCGTCTGGTTTGAGGGCCGTCTGGTCTGGTTTGATGGTTTGAGGGTTTGAGGGTTTGATCTCGTCTGGTTTGAGGGTTTGAGGGTTTTTGCAAGTGGAAAGTTGCAGCGACCTTCGCAATGAGGTGGTTGCGCTGATGGCCACTGTGTGCAGCATAGCGGCTGGTTTGATGGGCGTGGAATTGAGTGTGGCTACCTGCGATTGTGCATGCCTTTGTTTGGGAGAGTCCTTGAACATGAGTGACATCTGCTTCGTCTTGCAAGGATTGTGCTTCATATCCTTGCTTCTCTTTCATGGATGGTCTGGGCTGGTTTGTGCTGGTCGCCGCATGCGCATGCATGTTCACAGCTTTGATTGCAACTGAGCAGAGACTGCACATCCTGCTGTGGCGCATGCACAATGCGACACGAGGTGATAGCATGATGCACAACACTATGCACAGGCACTCAGCTTTCATTGCAGATCTTGTCTGCTGTCTTCCGGAATTCCCTCAGGTTGCGATTGCATGGGTGAAGCAGAACAGGAACGTGTCCAGCATCATGTGGCACAGAAGTACAGAAGTGTACAGACAGATGTGATCATGCACAGGCCAGAGCAGAAGTACAGAAGTGTAGGGACAGGTGTGATCATGCACAGGCCAGCAGATGTTTCACGTGCTGTTGTCAGCTTTTTGTGTATTGTTGTGAAGTGGATGTTGGGCTTGCTGTTGCAATGCGACACTGGTCTTGATATGGTGCAAGCTGTGAACAATGAGTGGTGTCTGGTACCTGGCTGGTGGTTGTGAGAGGCATGGATACATTGCAGCCATGCACAGTTGGCAGTTGCGATGAGTGGCTGTGATGTGCAGGACGGTGGCAGGAAGTTGCCATGTGCAGTTCAAAACTTTTTTTGAAACTTTTTTGAACTTGAAGCAGGCATGTTGTTGTCCATCCTGGGAGAGACAGGTGCTGGTCTGAGAGGTTGTGGCATGGAGGATTGTGGAAGGAAGTTGGCTTGTGCAGTTGGGAAGCAAGTATGTTGTTGTCCATCCTGGGAGAGACAGGTGCTGGTCTGAGAGGTCGTGATATGGAGGCTTGTGGAAGGAAGTTGGCTTGTGCAGTTGGGAAGCAAGTATGTTGTTGTCCATCCTGGGAGAGACAGGTGCTGGTCTGAGAGGTCGTGATATGGGGGATTGTGGAAGGAAGTTGGCTTGTGCAGTTGGGAAGCAAGTATGTAGTTGTCTATCCTGGTCGACACAGGTGCTGGTCTGAGAGGTTGTGAGACAGTGCCCGGAACCGGGGAGGTAGCGTGATTTCCTGTGGAGACACTGGGAACACACAAGATGGGAGGTTGTGATATGGAGGATTGTGGAAGGAAGTTGGCTTGTGCAGTTGGGAAGCAAGTATGTAGTTGTCTATCCTGGTCGACACAGGTGCTGGTCTGAGAGGTTGTGATATGGAGGATTGTGGAAGGAAGTTGGCTTGTGCAGTTGGGAAGCAAGTATGTAGTTGTCTATGCTGGTCGACACAGGTGCTGGTCTGAGAGGTTGTGATATGGAGGATTGTGGAAGGAAGTTGGCTTGTGCGGCGAGTATGTTGTCAACAGGATAGAGTCTATCCTGGAAGAGACAGCCGCTGGTCTGAGAGGTGTGGCATGGGGGATTGTGGAAGGAGGTTGGCTTGTGCAGTTGAGAAGCAAGTATGTAGTTGTGTATCCTTGAAGACAAGGCAGCTGGGCTGAGCAGCTGTGATATGGAGAATTGTGGAAGGTAGTTGGCTTGTGCAGTTGCGAAGCGAGTATGCAGTTGTCTATTCTTGAAGACAAGGCAGCTGGACTGAGCAGCTGTGATATGAAGGATTGTGGAAGCCGGTTGGCAAGTGTGGTGGAAAGTGAGCATCAGATGATCTGGTTGTCTGTCTTTAAGACTGAAGTGCAGTTGACAACTTACGCTGCAGCCCAAGTTGTGGTTCACAGTGGTTGTTTGGAATGGAGGCAAATGGAGGGAAAGGCCATGTCAGTGATGCCTGTCGTGAGTATGACAACGGTTGTAACACCTTCCCCAACCAATGGCAATGGTTTGATTGCAGGGTAAGCTATGCATGTATGTGATGATGTCGCGGCGCAGACAAATATCAGCTGCGCAGCTGATGCATGCATGCAAGCCTCGCAGCTGTTTTGGACCCAAGCTGAGGACCATGCGGTTATCATTGCTCCAGCACAATAGGCTACTGACTGCTGCTTGGGTGCAGAGTGCCAACTGCATTCATACCTTGACCTAGACTGGCAATCTGCGATCTTTTCACATCTTGTATCAACTGCCTCCTGAAATGTGGCAACTGCAGGAAACCAATTTGCGTCACTGACTGGTGCAGCATGCAGCTGCACGGCAGCTGTACATGTACACTATACATTCACCTGGTATGCCTCATGCAGTACATGTTTACTACGGCAGTGCCAACGCCTCCACTTCTATCACCCTTACAGCGCTGGCCCTGCTTGAAGCGTGCCTCAGAGCCTGCAGGTGGCCAGGCAGCATCTGCTGCCAACTTGGCAGTGACTGCTGTACCAACGGGAAGAGGCTCTTCCCCAACGCTGTCGATATCATCTGGCAAGCAGGAGCGGCTCCTGAAGTCCACATCTGCGACTGCAGCTCTGTAGCTTAAATGGAGGGTGTCAAATGGCACCATGCTGCTGCTGCTGCTGCTGCTGCTGCTGCTGCTGCTGCTGCTGCTGCTGCTTCGATCACACCTGGCCCAAGCTGTACCTGCTGCTGGCAGAACATGCTGCAGGTGTGGTGCGCTGCCTGCAGGATTGATGCTGTCCTGGCCGTGGTGTGCTGGCAGCGGGCCTGTTGCCTGGGGCCGCACTGCAAACCATGTTGCGGCCGTGCTGCGCTGCCTGCCCTCAGGCATGTTCGCACTACGCGCATCTGCAGGTACGGTATGGCATTGCTGTACCGTGCATCAGACTCAGCGACATGTGGGATTCAAAAGTAAGTTTGATAATTCAGCTGCTGGTGCTGCAACTGGTGCAAATGCTGAGCTGGCTTTGCAGGTGGTGTTGGCAATTGTGTTGGCTGAGTGGTGGAAGCATGAAGGCTGGCCCTGCCAGGCTGAGCACGTCAAGTCGGATCAGATTGGGTGGATTGGGTAGGCTGTTACAAACATTGGGACTGACACGTGTCACCCTTGTTGGCCACCTTCACGCTCTGGCTCTGCTCAGCAACGCTGTGGCTGACACATGACTGCAACACCGTTCAAGGAACACCCTACCGTACACTGGAACACCCATCAGAGACGTCTTGAACTGATGATATTTGCCGAAAATAGCCGATTATCACTCAATGTCGTTGGTTGCCTCCAATCCTTGTACATCCTGTACATTCATGCCATGAACAGTACCTGTACTGTGACGCCCAAGTGGGAGTCCAACGGTCTTCGATACGCAATCAATATTTAGTATCAACTTTGGCCAGCAACAGGTGTTGATCACGCCCCCGCAGACTACTTGGTCCAACACAGCAGATACTGTGCAATGCACAGCTGAACGATGAAAGCAGCTGCTCCAACGCTGGTGCTGCCTTACGGGCTCAAGAGCTCCATATCAAGCACAGAAGGTTGGTAGGTACACGTGCATGATCAGTGGTGTAGCTGCGTGCTCAACATCATGTGAGCTGACATCAGTACTGTCTGCTGCTGTTTCTGCATATTGCGCTGCAATGCAGTGGTAGGCAGTGATCAGCCCATATTTGGGTTGCCCTTCAGGTAAGAAGGACGCAATTAGGCATCTGCCTTTCCAGCTTTGGATCGAAGCGCACAGTGCCAGGCAGTGATCTCAGTTGACCTGTCTGACAGCAGTCTGTCAACAACCTCATGCCATGCAGGTTTGGCAAGCCTCTCAGCTTTCAAAGGGACCTGCAGTTGCAGCATGCTGATGTTGGTAATGTCGTAGACAAGGCAAAACATCGCAATCGCATTTTCTTGGGCGGCAGACAGTGCAGTGGCGCTGCACAGGACAGCACCCACAGCAAGCGATCGCTGCTTGCTGATGGAGCAACACCGCAGCAGGAGCAGAAGTCAGCTGGCTCTCCAGGGAAGAAACGGGAATGGCAGCAGCCCCTGCAGCACAACAGGCAGCATTCATGCTTGTGCAAGGCTTGTGCAGGACATGCGCTGCCCCTGGGTGTCCTGGCTGCATCCTTCATGCGCCAGGGGGTGTCAACAGCTGCTGCTGCAGAGGCAGTGGCTGCTGCAGCGGCTATTGCGCATGCCGCAGCACAGATACCAGCACTACCACCAGCAGCAGCTCAAAGCCGCAGCGTCAGCGCCAGTGCCACAACGGACCAGCAGGACGCCAGTGCAGCGGCTGATGCTGGTGCTGCGCATGCATGCACTGCAGCTGTTGATGGAGACGCATCGCGACCAATACCAAGGGTGACTACAGGAGCAGCACCCACCAAAGCAGCACCTTACCAGGTGTGCAGAGCAGCACATTGCCACCTGCCCGCCGCTTTGCCTCCCAGCAACAGCATTTCTGCACGGCGCACAGGTCACACACATCACACCTTGTGCTGCTGTCCATCCTGGTATGCAAGCACCGTCATCTGCATTGCAGTAACATCACCACCATCCAGTGCGCACTTTGAGAGCCTGTGTGCGATCGCTGCCAAGTATTTTTGGGTGCCATGGAAACCCACCTGTGCAACGTCCAACACACACCCCTGGGTACTGTGCTTGCAGCCGTCCAGCCCAGGGCCTGGGCAGTACAGCCTTCCTGCTGCGTTGTGCCTGGGCAGGCAGGGCCCTGCCTTCACCATGGGGGCTAGGCCTACAGCACAGCAGCTGGACAGCAAGGAGGCAGCCAGTGTGCCAGGCCCAGGTGCATACAGCGCCGGCAGGTGAGTGCAGCAGTCACTGCAGCACTTGCTGCACCGGTGGCGCTTATCAACAAAAACACATTCCATGAGTGTCTGTCCAGCCCTTCAGCAATTGCCGCCCAGTTTCCCCCATGAGTCGTTGATTGCCGTCAGGGTGGTTGGGACCCTGTTTGAAGCAGTACAGTAGGGATAGTACTTACAGTATCGTGCCAGGAGGGTGCATCACTGTCACTGCTGTTGTGTGGGTTGGTGCTGCAGTGCCTGTGGACTCTCAGGGCCTGCATTTTCCATGGCTGGCCGCTGGAGGGATCAAGGCCAGGAGGCAGCAGCACCAGGTCCTGGCCAGCACCAACAGCTGCAGTTCATGTAAGCAGACATTTGTTCATGCAGGAACATGCCAGTGTTGTGGCATGTACTTGCTTGCGCTGTGATTAGCTGAGGATGCTGAGCAGCGGTGAGTCAGCAAGACACTGCTGCATCCTTGCATGAACCTTGTCACCCTGCAAGACGCGGCATGGAAGGATTTTGTGGCATGTGTGGTGCAGCAGCAGTGCTGGCATGCTACATGCGCTATGAGTGATGTGCCCCATCTGTGTCTGGCTGACACTTCCAGTACAACAAATCACTGCATGTCCCGGGCAGTAGGAATTTGTAGCGTGTGTCTGATGGCACATGACTTGCAAGACTTTTGATGATGATGTCGTGCACTTGTGTGTGTTGTAAACAACCCCAGCCCTGGAGGTCCTGCTTTCTCCATACCCGGGAGGCCTACAGATGCCGGCAGGCAAAGAAGCAGTAGCCCGGGCCCTGGGGCGTATGGCCAAGACTGGGACACACCGCAAGCCCATCAGGTGTGGCTGAAGCAATTCTGGCTGTGCTAGACTGCATGTAACAGGTGCACTGCCTGTTTGCTGCACAGCCCATGCGCATGGACACAGAGGCAGCTGTGGAAGCTGCTGAGTATATGGAAGGCATGCGACTGCTGCGCCGACCTATACACGCATCCATGTTGCGTGCGTGCCACCAGTCTGTGCAGGCCTTACATTTTATTAATTCATGATGCATGCATGCGTGCGAGGCAGTATCTGTGTGGGTGTTCGTGCTGGCATGTGCAGGGCCTGCATGGAGCCTTGGCACGCGTCCCAAGGGTGGACAGGCCAGCAATGCCAGCACAGCAGTGCCAGGACAGGCGCATACCACCCAGACACCACCGCGTATGAGCCTGACGGACCGGCGTACAGCTTCCCAGCCCGCACTGATGCTGGAATGTAAGCAACTGGGTGCATGCAGACATCAACTTATGATGCCTGCAGGATGAATGCTGCCAAGCCAGGGCTGTGTGCAAGTCTCACAAATATGTCTGCTGTGGTCTACGCCTTTGTGTGGTCCAATCGGCCTTTGATCCCCTGCAAGCACGTGTAGTGTAGAGACTCTCTGCGGCGGCAGTGCCAGAGCTGAGCGCTGTGCTCAGCCAAACCACTTGCTGATGCTTGCAGGTTGTCGCGTGATGCAGCTGCTGGCCCAGCACCGGGTGACTACGACCCCAGCACAGCTTACAGTCACACAGCACCCTCCGCGCCTGCCTTCAGCATCCCTAGGGGGCCTGCAGGCGGCAGGACAGTGCTGGGGACCTCCTGCATGGGCCCCGGGCCCGGGCACTACTTTGACCCCAGCACAGACCCCGCCGCTGTGGGCAGAGCAGCACCTGCATTCACCATGGGGTGCAGACCGCCTGACAGAGACGGTGGGGCGCTTGCATGGGAGTCACCTGGTCCGGGGGAGTACTACAGGTGAACATGTGACAGGGGCGCCCTGTTGAGCGTGTCGTTGTGCTACTATTGCTATTGTCATGCTGATGTGCCAGCACGTGTGTGGTGGTCGTGCCGGCCATATGCAATGCGGTCGTTCCCTGGCAGGAGTTCTTGGCCGATGCCTAGATCCTCGTTGCACATGTCTTGCCTAAAAACTGTGGCATCAGCAGATGCTGCACCATGTGTAGTGTGATGCCGTACTGCCGTGGCGGACCTGTCTTGCAGGGAGGAGGGTGCTGGTGTGGGTGGGCCTGCATTCAGCATCGCAGGCAGACCCAGTTATGGTTCAGCAGCAGGCCAAGGATCCACGCCAGGCCCTGGGCATTACAGCGCAGCAGCTGACATCACCAGCGCAGCGTCGCCTGCATTTACCATGGCAGGCAAGGTCGCAGCTGCAGCAACAGCTGGTGCAGCAGTGCCGGGCCCTGGGAGCTACCATGTGGCAGAGCAGGGGCCACAGGGGCCTGCTTTCAGCATACAGGGCAAAGCCAAGGCGGCATGTGAGTGGAACCATGTAGTCAGGGCGGCTCTTTTGCTGGCTGTCGAGCCCAGTTATGCAGCGGCTGGGTGTAAGCTGCCAGGCCTGCAAATCTTTCAGGTACTGCCAGTTGATCAACAGACTGAGCTACAATGTGACAGTGCATCAACCTGCACTTGCCAATCTCAGGGTAGGAGTGCTGGCCATACCGCACAATCCTGACAGGTACGCTACCTGTCTGTGTGCTGTGTGCGTCACTGCAGCTCAAGCAGCCCCTACTCCGGGACCATTGGACTACTGCCTAGACCCAACACCGCTGCTGCCTTCAGCGCCGTGCTACACCATGTCTGGTCGTGCTGCTGGCGCTGTAAAGGCTGCAGACTGCAGCAGTCCTGGACCCGGAGACTATGAGCGGGGGCAGCAGCTCGGCTCTAGCAGGCAGGGGCCTGCGTGGACGATGGCCACCAGGCCTGCAGCAGCTGCAGGGGAGGCCGCCGGTAGTGATATCCCAGGTGTGTGTGCACTACAACATCCGGCCGCAGTACCTGTATGGGGAATCTGACGGGGCTGTGCCAGGGCGTTGAACCTGTGTTGCGGTACACATGTCACGATGGTTCACTTCCACCACAAAACCTGAGTAGCACACCGTGCTCAAAGTCAGATCATGCCACTTGCACAACAGAATATCGATGCGCTTATTCAACTTGTCAAGGTGTTCATTGCAGACCTTGCACCGTGTTTCACTGCTATGCCACAGGCCCTGGTTACTACCACACCGAAGCTGGAGGTGGTGACGGCCCAGCCTTTACAATGGCTGCTAAGCTCCCTGTCGAGGCCACAGGATCATCAAAAGCAGAGCTGCTGCCTGGTCCAGGGCAGTATGAGGTGGTTAGGGCCTGTGGTACCAGTGGAGCAGCTTACACTATGGCCTGGCGGCTGGGGACCATACTGGAGCAGCAGGAGCCGACGCCAGGGCCTGGTGAGTCTCTAGTCTCTGTTGGCTGGCACTTTCTTGTTTGAGCTGTTGAGAATCGTAGCAGGAGGTAGCCAGCCACGGCATGATGCTCTCGTGTGAGCCCTACCGATCTTGTGGCGCTCGGTAAGATGGTATGTCATCCATCGCACCCACTGATAGCAGGCTCAATGCATCCAAGCTTGCTGTTGTCTCCATGCTGCAGGCGCCTACCTACCCGCAGACTTTGCCGACCCTGGCAGCAGCAGTGCGCCTGCCTTCACCTTCACAGGCCGCATTGGGTGCCCCAGCCATGATGCAGCAGCGGCGGCAGTACCAGGCCCTGGTGCATATGATCATGCAGATATGCCAAGGGGACCAGCTTACAGCCTTACAGGACGGCAGCCTGTGGATCAGCACAGCGGCAGCAAGGGCGGTGAGGGGCCTGGCCCAGGGGCGTACGATGTGGCAGGGCCTGGTGTGTCCACGCCGGCATGGAGCATGGGGGCGAAGGTGCAGGCGGCTGGGGATGCAGGTGAGAGTGGGGTGCGGTGCGCATGGACAGCGTCGTAGGGGAAGTTGTGTGTTTCAGGCCGTGCATGCTGATGCCTGGTCACCACAGTGTGGTGGGTTGGGGTGCACTCGTGCTTGATAGCTGCCACAGCTGGGCGCTTTGGCAGGGGCCCTTGTCTGAGAGGTCAGGTGCTTCAGCCATGCAGCGCCCTTGGCTAAGCGGGCCCTCATATCAGTACAAAGCAGTAGCAGCACACATGTGTCGGTGGCAACACATCCTAAATCAAAGCAGTAACTGTACTTCGGTAGTGCACCTACAGTAGAGCACACGCACAGTGCTGCTTCACTGACCAACCCGGGGAGCATCGCTGCCGCCCCCCGCCAACCTCATGCAATCAGCTCGATGTGGGTGGTGACGGACTTGCCCGTGCCTCACAGTTCCCGCGCTCCATTGCGCTGCAGGTGCGGACGACACCCCGGCGCCCGGGGACTACCATCCGCTGCCAGAGCTTCCCAGGGGCCCTGCCTGGACCCTTGCAGCCAAACAAGACCGCTCAGCTGCTGCAGCAGCTGCCAGCAGTGAGCAGCCGGGGCCAGGTCACTACACACAGCGACACCAGCAGGGCAGCGGGCCGGCTTTCAGCTTGGGCAGTAAGCTGAGGGCAGGGACTGTGGACCCAGCAGCTGCAGAAGAGCCTGGACCTGGGGCCTACTATGTGGATAAAGGTAGGCATGACCTCTGACGCCTGTGCACACTGACGTAGTGCCTGGAGCTTGGATAGCGACATGCTTGGCGGCACCTGTTCGGACACCTGTGCTGAGCACTTGCGTCAAACGTTGTCGGCGAGGCAGCACACTATAACCATCTTGATAGAGCGCGAACTGTCTGTGGATCTGCTTCTGCTTGGCACCATGCGGTGTCTCCAAGCACACAAGCAGGAAGCAGCCAAGCCCGTATTCACTCACGCTAGCTTGACACTGTCACTGACGCTTGAAGCGCCGGACGCATGCGCACACATTCTTTGTACATTGGTATCACACAAGCCCCTTGTGGCTCACTCATTGTCCTGTCTGCCACCTCTGTCGTTTCTGCAGCCCCCAAGGGCTTGGCCTTTACCTTCAGAAGCAAGTTGGCACCAGCAGGGCCTGGCAGCAGTGCCACAGCATTGCATCCTGATGAGACACCAGGGCCTGGCTACTACCACAAGGACAGCTCCACAGCACCTGCCACAAAGGCTGCTTCCAAAGCAGCCAAGACTGGCAGGGTGGCAGCACGACCTGCAGCCGCGGCAGGTGCCAACAGCAGTGCAATGGCTGTGTCTGTGCCTGCTGGAGGGAACAAAGCCAGTGTGCAGCAAGCTTCAAGGCAGCAGACTGTACGGCACGTCAATGAGGTTCATGATGCAAGTCAAGCACCCAGTGCCGCGGAGTCTTCAGCTTTGAAACGAGCAGCAGGGGCTGATACGCAGAAGTTGACATTGTCGCAGCTGAATGCGCAGCTGTCCGCGCTGCTGAAGCACAAGCCCCGGCGCGAAGCACTGAGGATGCAGCGCTATTGCACCGACGTTGCCGCGTAGGATTGTCGTGTTGGTGTGCTGTCTTCAGCATGCCAATAGTGAAAGGAATGCATGTGTGGGCAGGAGAGGGTTTATGTTGTGTATGAGGCATGGCGATTTCATCGCCTGGCAACCAGCAAGGGCTGCAGAATGCTCACTGCTGTGCCCATAAGGATTTAGGGAGTGGTGCGTCTGTTCATGGTGTGCGCTGTTTTTTGCCAGCAACCCTGCACGGTTTTCTGTGCTGAGTCATCATGGGTGATTCTGATGTCACTAAACACCAAGAAGAGCTGACACCCGCGCGCTTTACAGCCCTCGACTGTGTCATGTGCATGAGTGAAAGACGCAATAACTTGTATCGTTCAAGGGGACACGAAGCTGCCCATCAGGCACGCCAGCTTCTTGTATCGCTGGTAACCCGTAGCAAACATCATGCCAGGTGACTGATGTACACCACCAATTGACCAAGCAAACTCTGAGCAACACAGCATTGCAGGAGGTGGGCCTTAAACTCCCAATCACTGCCAACATAGTATCACACCTTAGGTGGGCTGCGAACAGCGCTAAACCGCACAGCTGCACTGCCAAGCCCTGGGCCTTACCCGATAAGCTCAGCGGCTGAGCCCCAACCGCTCAGTCCATGATACGGGCAGACCGGATGCTTGAAGGGGGTTGGAACTGGGACTGTACTAGTACTATGCGCGCGGCACAACTTACTCACACAGCAACAACCACGCACAGTCAGTGTGAGCACAGTATGCGCAACGCTCCTCGTGCTGACAATAGCGACGTCAACATACCACAGCACACCACCATGCCCCAATAGCATTTGCACAAGTAGGGGCGCAAGGTGTGTGACTGCTGCAGTCAACGCGCAAACAAGCCATCAACAGACTCGAGAAGCCAAGATGATGCTTCACATACCCCTCCAGCCAGCACCATTACAGTAGGAAAATTTTTCACAAGTGCTGCTTGAACCACCAAGCAATGTTCAGCCACTGCTCCACCTCTGTCTGCGGTTTGTCCAGGGCATGGCTGTCTTCAGGGAACACCAATACCCGGCTCTCCCCCCCCGGGTCTTCAGGGCATCCACATAGCGCCACCCATCGTCCAGAGGAACCTGCATGCAGCAAGCAAGACAGTAGGGCACCAGGGTCCAGGAGCTGTCATAACTGGGCGTGTTCGTATGTGCTCGGGAACGTACCGTAAGTACTGGCAATACCTCATGCGTATCGTGTCATGTCAGTGACGAACCAGAGCACGCCTGACAGCGCATTGCTGATTTGCAGCTGCCCCAGCTACACTACAGGTGGTGACATGCACAGGCGATTGCATGTCATGTTGCGCAACATGATGTTGCGACTGCTCATGATGGGTTTGGTGATACTGCTGCTGTAGTGATTCCTATTGCAGCCTGTCCAACACCCCCATCTCACTCACCCGTCTGTCCTGAGCCCCCAGCATGCACAGCCTTCCACACACCAACAGCACTTGCGTACTGTCCACTATGTGCTGCCTGTTCCTCAGCAACCACCCTGTCCAACACCCCCACCAAGGGGCGCCTGTCCTCAGGAACACCTACCGAGCCCTGTCCAACACCCCCACCAACCACTCACCCGCCTGTCCTTGGCCCCCTGCCCCGATATTGGAGGGCAGGGGGGCCCCAGAAGGGAACATCAACCATCCGTCTGTCATTCAAGTCAAGTTGGCCCCTAGCATGCACAGCCGTCCAGCCTCAAACGCCACTATCTCTCGTGTACTGCGGAATGCTCCCCCCACCACCCACTCACCCGCCTGTCCTTAGCCCCCAGCATGAAGATCATGGGGCCCTGCACCTTGGAGATGTGGGCGATGGGGGACATGCGCCAGAAGTGGGCCATGTCCTCTGGGGACGGCTCAGCACTGTACCGCTTGCGACCCTCCTGCAGGGATACACACAGTATTGCTCGCTGATGGTTCGCTTGGTTCTGGCGCACCCAACATACTTGCGCACGCGCATCGCGCGTGATGGATTTATCAGGGTTTTTCATGCCGGGAGTACAACTCGCTCGTTCAGGGTGCGTGACTGTCCGACATGGTTATGGACTCCCAAGCTGATCGCATTCAATCCAAACAGCAGTTGCTGGCAGCCTATGCAAGTGCTACCGTGTGTAGGAAGGGCGGTCAGGCGTGGCCCTGACCCAGTTTGGTAGTAGCAGCAGTAGTAGTAGACGCTCACCTCAGTCCCATATGTCTCCACGTAGCACCAGTCAGGGATGTCAGTGACCCCCACCATCAGTGCGATGTTGAGCACTGGGTTGCGCAGCCCAGCACACTTGAAGCGCTGCGGGTACTGGCCCATCAGGTGGCCGGTGAGGAAGCCGCCATGGGAGCCGCCACACACAGATGCACGCTCAGCGTCAGCAAAGCCTGCACAGCACAGCACAGCACAGCATACAGCAGCCAAGCATAGCCCAGCACTCACGGCATGGCAAAGCACGGACGAGCAAACCAGTGTCTGAATCCAGCAGCCTGTGTGCTGTCTTGCGGGAACTCTGCGAGCCGAACACTTTTGTCACACGTCCTCAAGCCAAATTGACCAAGCTCAAGTTCAACAAATAAACAGCCTGTCAAGGCCCTCAGTTGCTTCAAAAAACATGTGAACTGCTGGAGGTTCATGCTACTGTTGTACAAAGAGAGCTAAGCATACACACCCCTCGAGGGAGCTGGAGCTCCAGCTTCAAGTCACAGACAACACCCCACCTGCTGCCACTGCAGCGTCCAAAGATGCCATGCAATCCTCCACATCGTTGCGCCCCACGTGACCAGGCAGGCTCTGAACCCCAGCCTCGCCAAACCCTAGCGAGCCGCGGTAGTTGACCGCAATGACGCAGTAGCCCAGGGCAGTGAGGAAGCTGAAGGGCATGTAGTAGTTGACTGCCAGGGCGGTGTGGGGGCCACCGTGGGGGACGATGATGGCGGGGCAGGGGCCGGAGGCAGACCGGGAGACCTGGGCAGCACATAAATGCAAGTCAAACATGCAGAATTGTCAGCACATTGCTGCCCTGCAATTGCTGGGGTGTAACAGGGAACGGTGCTCCTAGCACCAGGACGTGGTGTGGGGGGGGGGGGGTCAAGAGCTAAGCTAACATGCCAGGAAGCCGGCGCCCCAGGGCAGTGAGGAAGCTGAAGGGCATGTAGTAGTTGACAGCGAGGGCGGTGTGGGGCCCACCATGGGGCACGATGATGGCAGGGCAGGGGCCGGAGGCAGACCAGGAGACCTGGCAGCACACAGAGTCCAGCCAGGCACGCATGCAGCAGGTATGGAACTTGATACCAGGAATGAGCATCCGCCTCATGGGCAGCTGCCTGCAGGTCTGCATTCAAGGCCTTGGCTGGCACCCAGTCCTCACAGGTCACAGTAACTTGTGTACACGTGTTCCTGCACTGGACGTGTGCGGTCCTTATCGCCTGTAGTTGGCTGCCCACGCTCCAGTCTCACCTGCACCACTGCCTCAACAGGCAGGCAGTTGTCCCCGACAGTCGGCTTCACATCCAGCACCTCACAGCGCATGTTGCTCAGAACTCAGAGCTCAGAGCTTCTGCTGCTATGGGGAGGGCCGGCAAGTCAGCATGCAGGGCCCTGATCGGCACCCAGCAGCTGGAGCAGCACTAGTTAATCAATAGTTGACACATCCCCCCCCCCCCACACACACACACACACACCCAACACTAAGACATCATCTGGCTGTCCCTCACCCCCATGTCTCACACCTGCACCACTGCCTGCATAGGCAGGCTGTCATCCCCAACAGTTGGTTTCACATCCAGCACTTCACAGCGCATGTTGCTCAGGGCATCTGCTGCCAGGGGGAGGGCTGACAAGTCAGCATCCAGGGCTGTGACTGGCACCCAATCCCAACAGCTGCTGCTGCTGCTGCCTTGTGGGACTGTGGCCAGCATGAGGCGTGGGGGGTGGTGAGGGGCGCTGACTGTTGCCACAGCCAGCCCATTGCACAAGCCCTGCGTACGGAAACATGTACAGGACACACAGCCCTGGTGAGGTGTAGGGGGGGAGGCACTCGATGTCGCCACAGTCAGCCCGTTGAACATGCCATGTATGCAGTCACAGCCCCTGGTGGGATGAATAGTGGCGGGGTAGTGAGGGGCGCTGACTGCTGCCACAGCCAGCCCATTGCACAAGCCCTGCAGTCAGAGACACACAGTCCTGGTGAGATGGTACGGTGTGTTTAGGGGGCGGGGGCGCTGACTGTTGCCATAGCCAGCCCATTGCACAAGCCCTGCAGTCAGAGACACACAGTCCTGGTGAGATGGTACAGTATGTTTGTGTGATTATACAGTGTGCAACCAATGGAGTGACGGCATCAAGCCATCACTGCTTACGGAGTGAGAAGGCGGACTGCTGCCCTCCTCAAACCTGGTGCGGACCTACATATGCCCACACACCTTCCACCCCACCCGCCTTCCCCGCGGCCCCTCCCTACCTGCCCTCCCCCCCCCCCCCTCCCTCTGCCCCCCTCCCCTCCGCCCCCCCCCCCCTCACACACACACAATATCCTTGTCAGACGACTGCTAGTCAGCATGCATGTGTACGCATGCAGTCTCTCTGTCGACACACACCTGCAGGCTCCAGCTGCCCTGTGTTGGGTCTGTTGAAGTCACAGGCATCACTCCACCCGACCCCAGGTCCACCCTTCGGATGACTGGCATGCTGTACCACTGACTCGTCACAAACAGAGTGAAGCCATCAAGCCAGCACTGGTCATGCAGTGCGAGAGAGTGCTGTCCGCCTCGCACCCCTCTACCCCTTCAAAAACACAACGGTTGGCCCCTCCCTGCCCACCCCCCACCCCCACCCACCCACACCCACCTGCAAGCTCCAGCTGCCCTGTGTGGGGTCTGTTGAAGTCACAGGCGTCACCCCACCCGACCCCAGGTCCACCCTGAGGATGACAGTCATGCTGTACCACTGAGTGGTCACCAAAAGAGTGACGTCATTCAGGAAGCACTGGTCATGGAGTGAGAAGGCGTACAGGCCTGGGAAGGCTCCTGGGCTGTTGGGGTTTTGCAGCACTGGGATCACACAGCGGGGCTGCTGCTCACCAGGCTGCAGGTGCAAGGCGACAGCACAATACATGAACACATGTGGGATATTGTGCATGACGGCACAGACAGGTCTGATGCACTTGCGTGCAAGGGCAGCATAATCAGCAGAACCACCCCTTGCAACTCTCGTATCCCCAAGCCAGGTGACTCAGTGCGTAGCGTGATGACGTTGTCGCATGCACGCCGGAGCCAACAGCTGGTCCTGGCAAGTCCACGCCACTACCTCCCCCTTCCCCCTCACAAGGAAGTTGACCCGCCCACGCAACAATTTACCAACCCCTAATAACAACAAATCCCAAACAGCAGCCCTGGCTCACCTGCCCCTTCCAGCTCAGTGCGTAGAGTGATGACGTAGCCGCATGCACCCCAGAGCCAACAGCAGCCTCCTGACAACTACTGAGGTGGGGGGGGGGGGGGGAGTTGGAGGGGGGGGGGGTAGGAGGAGGGGGGAGGGCCGCACGCCAGTACCTCCCCCTCCCCCTGACAAAGAACTTGACCCGCCCGCGTCAAATGTTACCAACCCCTAACCACAACAAACCCCAAACCGCAGCTCTTGCTCACCTGCCCCTTCCAGTCCAAGGCATAGAGTGATGACGTAGCTGCATGCACCCCAGAGCCAACAGCAGCCTCCTGTGAGATGAACACCAGCTGAGAACCATCGGGACTGAACACAGGGCTAAGGGCACTGGACACCTCACCAGACACCTTCACCGGCACCACACCATCGCCACCTGCTGCTGCTGCTGCTGCTGCTGAATCTGCTGAGTCTGCTGCTGCACTTGTGCCTGCTGCTGGGGCCTTGTACGGGATGTAGTACAGCTCGCAGGGGCGGTTGTAGCAGTGCACAATGCCCAACCGCCGGGCAGTGCCTGCATAAGGGAGGGGTGCAGGAGGGCGTTGTCACACGAGTGCACAGTACAAGCCAGTACAGTTCCAAGTTGGGACAGTATGTACATGATACATTTCCGTGCATTGAAGGCAGAACAACTACAATGCAGAACATGGCGGGGTTGGGGCCATGCGGCTGCCACTGCCACCATCCCCTGCCCATCGCTTGGTTCATATCACAATCAAATTCACTGTATGCAATATCCAAGACATTGCATTGCCAAAACAGACAGCTTACCCACCTGGGAAGTTGAGGTGTTTGTGGAGCCACGCCACTGCCACCAGCCCTGCCCATCAGGTGTCCAGGCGGGTTGGCCCCAGGAGGCATCAACAGCTGACATACCCTCAATCTGGTGCACCTGCCAGGTGGTGGTGTTCAAGGCGTAGAGAGAGGGGGGCTGCTTGCCTACAAGAGGGGGGGGGAGGCAGCAGCAGCAGCAGTAATGGCGGCAGCAGCACAGCAGCAGTGCACATTGTGGAACATGCATGTGCGCCACACTGGTTGGCCCCAGGAAATTACGTCAACAACTCAAAGGCCCTCGCTGTGGTGCACCTGCCAGGTGTTGGTGTTGAGGGCATACAGGGAGGGGGGCTGCTTGCCTGGTGGTGGAGGGGGTGGAAGCGTGGGGGGGGGGGGGGCAAGAGGAGCAGTGACCGCAGCAGCAGCAGCAGCAGCAGCAGCGGCTGAACTAGCAGCACAGACTTGTGTAGCATGCAAGTGCGCCACACTGGGCCCAAAGCCTTCCACAGTCCACAGCTGGTTAGGCTTCAGGGTTTAGGCTTTGAAGCATACCCAGTCCTTTCGGCGCACCTGTGTTGAGCTCCCCCCAATCCTCCACAGCTGCCGCCACTCCCTTCCACGTCCTAGCAGCTGCCACTGCTGCCTTGCTGCCGCCACTGCTGCCATTGCTGCCGCCATTGCTGCCGCCCTTGCTGCCACTGCTGCCGCCGGCCTTGGTACCATTGCTGCCAAAGGCTGGTGTCTGCTCTGAGGGCCGCTGCTCTGCCACATACACCACTGTGTCCTCGGCTGCATTCCAGGCTGCACCCCTGCTGAACCAGCCGTCGTTGATGATGGGGCCGTGAAGGGACTTGGGCACTTGAAGCTCCTGAAAGGTGTGTTGGGAGGGTTGAGGGGGGGCAGGGGGGGGGGGTAGGGGGGGGGGGTATTGGCATGGTCTTGTGCTCTTGAAGCTCCTGATCTGGGGGTGGGGGTGTAGTCAATGCAATGTCAATGCAGCTCTGCAAGGTGGGGCGGAATGTGGGGCTGTGGCATTTCACGTGGCACCCCTGCTGAACCAGCCATCGTTAATGATGAGGCCGTGTAGGGACTTGGGCACTTGAAGCTCCTGAAGGGTGTGTGTGTGTGTGTGAGGGGGGGCAAGATTGCATCTGCTGGTTGAATCATGGAAAGAGAAGTCAGTTGGACCGCCCAGTCAGGTACAGTTGAGTCACAACATACCCCCGCTATATTTTGATCAATGTCGACTCTCTCACTGATGCAGTGTCGAGATAGCCCGGTGCCCACCTTGACCATCCTGCCTTGTGCCCAGAACTCCAGCAGCACCCCATCATTGTGGGCCTTGGCTATGAATGCCTTGCTGCCTGCAGCAGTCAACAGACAGCAGTTACAGTTACATTCAATGTCACTCACAGAGCTTGGCACAGCCCCACGCCGTGCAACCCAGGGGCCCAAGGGGAAAGTGTCAAACAGCCAGCACTCGCAAATCACCAAACGGCCCTTACACAACTGGGACATGCATGCTGGCAATGTCCCTCCCCCCCCCCTTCAATCACAGCCACAACACCGCATCTCCCCAGCACCCCATCTCATCCACACACAATCCCCCCCCTTCTTGAGAGCCGCCGCGAGATTACCCATTGACCCCAGCCCCACCTGAGGGTGATACTGAGGTGAGGGCAGAAGCCTGGAGCTCAGTAGGCAGTGTAGAGGTGATCACCTGACAGCATGACAGCCAGCCAACAGCACAAGAAGATATTGACACCCACATGATGCAGCTACAGCCACAACTACTAGTAGTACTGCCAGGCCGCGTGGGTATCCATCCCATCCTAGCACATGGCTTGTGTGGCTGCTTCTGTTGCTGCATATGCACATTGCGTCTGCTGTAGGTCTGCAAGGGTGGGCACACTGCCTACCTACATCTCCCCCCTCTACCTGACTCAAACAGCATTTGCTAGGAAGCAAGCTATTTGGTCATTTTGTCGCCACTGCCGTTGCCACCTGTGCGCATGCATGCTTGGGCAGCGGGGTTTGACACAGTGCCTACACAAATGCCCCCCCCCCCACACACACACGCATGACACATACAACTGCTAGGGAACAAGCTGTGCAGTTGCCGTGCATTGGTGATGTTGCTGCATATCCTGATGTACTTCTGCGCGCAGAGACACTGTCTGCATGCCCCCCCCCCCCCCCACACACACACACACACACACTCCAGTCATGCCAGACAACTAATGCGCGGGTGGCATGAGGCTCCTGCTGCTTCTGCTGCTGCTGTTGCTGCCTGCATACCCACCTGCTGTGGTTCTGTAGGGTTTGGCACGAACACGTCATACTGCAGGCTGCGCTTGCTGTTGGCTGGAAGGTTGTGCTGGGAGGCAAGGACCTGGGGGGGGGGGGGGGGGGGGGGGGGGAGGAGAGAGGGAGGAGGAGAATCAATTCAGGGCTGCTAGGTGGATTCGAAACCAGGATGTTGTGCTGGAAAGCAGGAACCAGGGGGAAGGGGGCATAATCCTATCGGATGCTGCAGATTGGATGCCCCCAGCACAGACACACACATGGCCAGGATTCATACAGTATCAGCTACTAGCAGGGTGAGAGCTGCTTTTGCTGTCTTTATAAGGCTTTTCAGAAGTCCGAGTGACTCACAGAGATATCTACCCGCTTCCCATTTGCCCTAGCAATGGCCTTGGTGATCTGCGGTATGCTGGTCAAGGCCTGCAGCAGCTGCTCCTCCTGCTCACAGTCTGAAGGCACTTCTGGAATCTCCGAGGATTTAGTGGCTGCAGGAGATGCTGTGCTGCTTCCCATGGCTGCAAATTTGTGGCTGAACTTGTGGGTGCCAACACTCAGTGATCTGGTGAGTGGAGTGGACAGGCCTGGCACAGGGGAGACTGAGGATGTATCTGGGGTTGTCACGTTATGTCCGGATAGTGATGGTGACTTGTAGCAGCGACGATGTACGAACGACAAGGCCCTGTGCTGAGCTGTTGCCCTCTGCAGCAGCATGTGGCAAGATAACAGACTATCTACGCACCCATCAGCTAATTACACAGTTGCACAACCCTTTAACTGCTTTTCCATTCAACATCCAATCACTCCTGAACCACCCAGCACTGCCGTTCATAACTTTTTGTATTGCTGCGATGTAAAGGGCGCGCGGGCGATGCGGCCAATACAATTCGGTCATTTATCAGGCGTCAGCACGTTTGCAGTTCGTTTCCCGTGGTGTCACCCGTGTACCCGCCTCAGTGACATGCCTGCAGGCACAAGGAAGCACATTCTGTCTTCAATTTCACAGTCTGCTCCTTGTTGGTGTGCATCGAATGCTCCTGTGAATGACAAGCAAGGTGCTTGTGATTCTATGGTTCTTGGCATTGGTGCAGCACAGTGCTGCTGTCACCTCCAAGCAGAAGCAGCACCAGCAAAAGCAGGAGCAGCAGCTACAGCCCTTTGAAGCGTTCCTGGGACTGCTAGCTGCGACCACTGCGCCATCGGTTGCAGCATATACGTCTGTCAACCAGTACAACCATTCACTCCCGCTCCCACTTCTGAAAAACGGTAGGTGCACGGTGCACCTACCACGTGTGGCCAAAGTAGGCAGCAATTGTTGAGTGACCCGTGCTCAGCATGCAACCTGTGGCTTGCTGATTGTACGCACTGATTGTTGCATATCCACACACCGAATTTTCGCCGCCCAACCAAACCAGGGCAGGTGACACAGCAAACATCACCCCCTTCAAGGCTTGCTGCACACTCCACACTGACAGCACCTTGGAATCGCTGCCACCGTGTTTCGTCTTCTGCTGCCGGCTGCTGCGCTCTGCTGCCTGCTGGTGTATCTGCCTGTTTTGGCCGCCTCTGCTGTCTGTTGCCGCCTCCTTTGTCCCTGCAATCTTCTACTGCAGGCCTGGTGTACAGAGGGTCCAGTGCTCGCCTCCGTAAAGTGCTCAGCAAGCTTTTGCACGGTGAAAAAGTCCATATCGGCGCAGTAGGCAGCTCGATAACGTATGGTCGGGGAATCGAACGGGGTACCTCCGACTGGCTGACCCTCTTCAGCAGCTGGCTGCAGGCTGCATTCCCTGCTGCTGCTGTCACTGCACGCAACGGGGCAGTGCCTTTGGCCACCTCTGAGTACATCAGTGCATGCCTGGACCAGTTTGTGGACCAGCACACTGACCTGGTATTTGTGGAGGTGAGTAGAAAGACGGGTCAGGGTTATTGGGGTGACAGCAGTACACCCATGTTGGGACTGAAGACGTCAGTGCATGCCTAACCCAGTCTTGGGCTAACATCCAGCACTGTTGCTTTGAAGTGTAGCAATGGAAGGGATGAGGATCTGCAGTCTGACTGGACTTTATTCCCTGAGCTTTCTTGAAGCAAAGTGCAGCCTGTGCTGCAGTGTCTGTCTAAGTCAGCCGAATCCCTGCATGCAGTGTACAGCAGCATTGCACGTTGCTGCTGCTGCTGCCTGTGCCATCACTGCTGCACAGCAATGAGGTCTGAGTCAGGCCCACTGTGGTCACCAGCAACGACGCTGCTGCTGCTGCTGTTGCTGCTGCTGCTGTACTGTGGTGCCCTGCAGGTCACAGCAGTGGATGGGTACCTCGATACGTCAGCCAACAACGAGTTAGTGCATGCATTTGAGCGCCTTGTGCGCAAGCTGCTCAAGCTGCCGAACAAGCCAGCAGTAGTGCTGCTGAACGCACTCAACCCTGCCGCAGCCCTTGGGCCTCGCCCTCAACACCAGCAGCAGCAGCAGCAGCAGCAGCAGCAGCAGCAGCAGACTAGCAACAGCGGAGGGGCGGCAGGAAAGCTGCAGCAGAAGGAGCCACGGGGTTTGATCCAGGGCGCAAAGCCACCTGCGCAGGAACATCGGCACCAACAGCAGCAGCAACAGCAGCAGCAGCAGCAGAAGGCTGTGCCCTTCTATCACACGATAGAGGACCACTTTGGGGTTGTTGCACAGTACTATGAGCTACCCTGGCTGTCTCTCAGGAACAGTGTCTGGCAGGGCATGCAGCACAGTTTGGACGGCTTTCAGGCTCAGCAGCTCTTTGCGGAGGTAGCAGCATACAGCAGCCGTCAGGCGACACCGGCACAAGCACCGCAGCACCAGCGGCACAAGCAGCAGCCAACACAGCAACAGCAGCAGCAGCCGCAGCAGCAGCCACAGCAGCAGCAGCAGCAGCAGCAGCAACAGCAGCAGCAGCAGCAGCCACAGCAGCAGCCACAGCAGCAGCAGCAGCAGCAGCAGCAGCCACAGCAGCAGCAGCAGCAGCAGCCGCAGCAGCAGCCACAGCAGCAGCCACAGCAGCAGCAGCAGCAGCCCAGCTACCTGCCCACCCCATTGGCCCACAAATACCTAGCAGACCTTACGGTCAGCCTGCTGCAGCAAGTATACTTGCAGCAGCTGCTGCGGCCACTGGGACCAACTGATGCTGCTGCTGCTGACTTGCTGCAGCCGCCAATGTTCCCTGGGAATTGGGAGGGGCATGGCAGCGGGTGTGCTGTGGGGGTGGACTTGAGGGGGGCTGTGAGGGATGAACACAAGGACTGGTACTTTGTGAACGAGGGAGGCACCACCCACCCCAGATGGTGAGTGTGGGCATAGCACGGCATAGCACAGGCATAGCACAGGCATAGCACATCGCAGCAGGAGCACAGCACAACTACAGCACAGGCGTAGCACATGATAGCATGACTTAAACAATTTTTTAGTCCAGCTCTTCCTGCGGTTTTCATATCTGCTCCTGTCTGCTGCTCACTTGTGACCAGTTTGGAAATCCACCTGGTTCTTCACCCTCACCATTGCTTCCTTCTTTTGTGATCCTGCTGCTGCCCAGGGGCTTCGTCAGCCACACTCCCAACGCCACCCTCACCTTCCAACTCGACACACGTTCCAAGGGAGCCACACGAGCCTTCCCACAGCTCACCACACCCCAAAAGGCACAGCTGCTGCAGCGGCACGGCCTCTTTGCCGCTGCCGCCGAGCTGCTCACCTCAGACGGGGCCCTGCCCCCACCCCCAACACTACCTATCCCTACCCCAGCGCAAGCAGCTGCAGCAGCAGCGAGTGCACAGATCTGGCAAGGGAAGGGGGTAGAGGATGCGATGGCAGAAGCAGAACGTCAGGCAGCAGCAGCAGCAGTACAGCTAAGGCTGGGTGAGGCGAAGCCGTATGTGAATTCAGAGAGGGTGGTGGGCGCCAACCCCTACAGCACCCTGCAGCTGTCGGCAGAAGCTCGTCTGGAGGTGGGTAAGACGCAGACAGCGACGGGGGTGGAGGTGATTCTGCCTGGCCAGGTCGGCAGGCGGCTGCAGCAGCAGCAGCAGCAGCAGTTGCTGCCAGTGTCGGATGCTGCTGCTAGTGCACAAGCAGCAGCAGCCGCCTGGGCTGTGGCTCCAGCCGCCATCTCCAGCAGCAACAGCAGGGTGTTGGCCGGTGTTGCCAACCCTCTGGTGATCCCACCTCCTCCCGATGTCATCTACTTGAAGCCCAATGCTGCCGGCAGCAGCAGCAGTAGCAATACGCTGCCTGCTGCCAACAGCAGCATTGGCAGTACAGCAGCAGCACCTGGCACTGTGGGTGCCAGCATATTCAGCGAGTACAGCTTCCGCCCTCAGCCCACCATGGTGGTTTTGATCGGGTACGTCAAGTCCCACCGCTTGATGGGGCGTGCACGGATCTCCTGCATATCTGGATGCAGCTGCAAGCCTGTTGATGTGGATGGCTGGCACTCTAGCAAGCATCAGCGACTGGCGACGGTCAAGGTGCACGTTACACAGAGCCCCCAGTGTGTTATTGGGGTCCAGGTGTTGCCTGAGACTAGCTCTGGGCACCATAAGTTCAAGGTGACGGGGGTTCTGTTGGCGCAGTCGGTGCATTACCGGGGCGTTGAGGGGCAGTGGGCGCATCAGTATGTGTTACACCCTGAGCTGCTGAGTCAGCTGAAGTGAGGAGTGAGATGAGTGAGAGGAGGGAGAAGGTCTGTTCCAAGTTGTGAGTCTCAGTGGTTCTGCACTATTGTGTTGTGGTGTGGTGTATGCAGGACTCAGACTTGGAGAGTGCCGCTGTTGCATACAACACTGCATGGATTGTGCACACTGCAAACAAACATGGCATTGGTTGGGTTGTATGACGCTCCACCGCATGTAGTGTGAGTGTTTCACCAGCACGGGTTGTCATGATCATTGACACTGAGATCAGATATGTGACTTGCTGCTGTGTCCTGAGCATGTATATTAGCACCGTGCTCAAGAGAGGTGCGGCTGCATTGTCCTTAATCTGTTAATGCAGCACAGCTGTGTGGCCAGTATCTTGGCCTGTGAGGAGAGTATATAGCCTATTCATGCACACGCAGTTGCTCACATGCAGATCCATGTGAAGCATGCACATTGAGTATGTATCTAGTGCATGCAGGCGCTGTCAGCATTGCAGTGTAGGCCGGGAGTGGCCACCAGCACCACAAGCACCGTGATAGGTAGGGGTGGCAGCAACCCTTGTGCTTGTGGCGTTGCAGTAGCCCTTTTCAGCGAGGTATTGAGTCAGTGTAGTGCCCTGCTGCTTGTGTGAGGGGTTGCTGTTTGAATATGGTCACTCTTCCACGTACATGTTGTCGGACAGGGTTGTACAGCCATAGTTTGAATGATCACGCATGAGCGATGATGCTCACCTTCCAAACACGGCAGTAGAGCATGCTGCTGCAAAGCCACATGCAAACATGGGCGTGCAGGCACGGCAGTCAAGGCTGTAAGGGCCCAAGAGCGATGCGGCCTGCTGAGCTAACTGAGTGCTGGTCCCTCACTCAAATCTTTGTACACTCACTTCTTTCCTTCTGAGGGCAACGCCTGCTGGGGAGGTCCCGCATGTGCCACTGTAAGGGCTGTTGCTGCGGACAACAGCAGTGATGTCATCACAAACGACAAGTCTGGGGACTGAGTGAAACTGACTTGTTCAATTCTGAGCATGCGAGCATGTTGACTTTCTAACCAGCGTCTTCGAAGACGAGAGAATACTGTGCCCCTTGTACGCCCTCATGCTGTTCTGGGTTGAATCAGTCTTTCTGTTTGTGGACAACCACAGCAGTGCTGACTACCAAAAGGTACTATCAAAAGTTACTGCCAGAAGGATGTAGTAATAGTGGCAAACGCATGTTGAAGCCAAAGTACTGCCACTTTTGGTCACACATGCAAGCTGGCCCAGCATCAGCAGACAGCAGCCCGGCATCAGCCAGGACCCTCTCTTGCCCTAAGTTTGGTTTGAAAGGACTCTCTTGCCACTTGGGGCTTGGTAATTGCTTTTGCAAGCGCCTGGGTAACGGCGCGGGGTTCTGCACCGGCCGGAAGCCCACCTGGCCCATGGGTGGACCTGATTCTGAGGTTGGGCGATTCATTTCTCCTCCACCTCCTCCTCAACAAGTACGTTGGTTTTCCCCTCTGTCTCACCACCAACATCTGCACCCGGAATCACAGCACGCCCCGGAAACCTTCACACATCCATCGCTGTGCAACCAGTGACGAGTTGGTGTGCAATTGCTGTGTTCTTTTTTGCTCTAAGAACGGCACCGTGTTCGAAACTCATTCTCCCGCCACCAAACTCCCCAACTCGAAGCAGCATGCACCGGACTGGAGGGCTTTGAAATGGAGATGATAAATGCCTCTGGTCTTTCAGAGGGTCCCTCGTGCAGCCGAGCATCATGGGCATCTTCTGCCAAGCCTGGAGACGATTGTTTTGAGGACGTTGCTACGCTCGACATAGAATCATCGCAGCAAAGCAGAGGCATACTTGTCTACTTTGAGGTGCGTCACTGAAGCTGATGCTGCCATCCACCTGCAGCCGAAAAGTTGGACTGCTGCCTCTCATTCAGTACTGGCCAGTACCCATGGGTGCAGTGGGCACTGCAGTGCCAGCTGGCAGATTGGCATTTTCACAGCACAGCTCACCAAACCAAGTGTGAATGCTTTGCACACTTGTAGCACAGCATATTCTCAAGCTGGATGTGCCTCATGGGCAAGTAGCATGCTTATTGCTTTGCTGATCTGTGCATATGCCTTGCTGATCTGTGCATGCCTTGCTGGGTCATGCATGCCTTGATGAACTTTGCATGCTTTGTGTCATGGCTGTCCACAGGATGTCACCTACTATGTGCAGACAAAGGCTGGCAGGGAAAAGATCACAATCTTGGAGGGCCTGCAGGGGTTCTTTGAGCCCGGCAAGATTACCGCAGTGGTGAGCTGGCTATCGGCCTGTGCGTCACTGACGGTTCAAATCCTGCAGCAGCAGATTGTCAATACATTATAGTTGGCCCCGACCCCAATGCGCATTGCATGTAAAGGCTCGTTTGCAATGGACACAGGGTCACACCTGTCACAGCTGTGTCATCAAGGATTGATCACCTTTCATGGCTAAGGCTCAACAGCGGCTTGATCACTAAGCAGGCTGCCCAGTAGTAGGTGCAGACCTTGTGGCAATGTTACAGCCACTGGCATCGGCTGCGGCAGCAATAGCAGCGGCAGCACTAGCTGCGGCAAGGCAGAGCCTGATAAATTGTTCAGCAAGGTGATCAAAGGCAGCAGCTGAGCTGGCACGTTGCCGCCAGCGACTACATCACAAGCCAGCATGCACGCAGAGCATCTGGGCTGTCACTTGACGCTGCAGCACAGGACTGCTGCCTTGGTGCATTTCATGCGCCTGCACTGCCAGCCCCACATCTGGCAGGCAGGGGGGTAGCGAAGGGAATGAGGGAGGGAGAGTGTGCCTGATGCACTGCATGGCATGCATGGCATGAATATGCATGCATCCCACCTTGCTTTGCCTGCGTTGTCTGCCTGCAGCTGGGCCATAGTGGCAGTGGGAAGACGACCCTGCTTGATGTGCTGGCAGGCCGCAAGACCAGCGGCACGCTGACAGGGACCATCCAGTACAACGGCCTCCCGCCGTCCAGCAGCTTGCTGCGGCGAGTCACCGGATATGTGGAGCAGTTTGACACGCTGGTCGACTCGCTCACGTGCCGTGAGATGCTGCTGTACACTGCCCAGCTAAAGCGGCCGATGTCAGAACCTCTGGCAGCTAAGCAGGCAGCTGTTGAGCATTTACTGGACAAGTTGGGGCTTAGCAGCTGCAGCAGCACGCAGATCGGGCACTCGCTGAAGCGCGGGATCAGCGGTGGGCAGGCCAAGCGTCTGAACATCGGCGTGGCGCTGATCACGGACCCGAGGGTTTTATACCTCGATGAGCCCACCAGTGGGCTTGACAGCTTCACAGCCTACGAGGTGATGCAGGTAGTTGCGGGCTTGACCAGCGAAGGAACGACAGTTGCGACCACCATCCACAGTCCGTCAGCAACCTGTTTCCAGCTTTTCGACAAGCTGCTGGTGCTGCTGAACGGCCACGTGGTGTACCACGGGAGCGCTGGCGAGACCGCGATCGCTTACTTCACGTCGTGCTGCGGCGCGCGGCAGCCTCAGGTCGGGGACAACCTGGCGGAATGGATGCTGGAGGCGGTGACGCAGGCTGATAGGAGCAAGGAGGGCAAGGTTGGGCTGGCAGAGGTCTACTCAACCAGCTTTCAGGCCAAGGTGGGACAGCTGTAGTCATCATGCGACCAGTAGCAGTACACAGTAGTGATCTTGCGAGCCGCTAGTACTGAGTACACAGTGCTGCGTTGGGAATGTGCTTTCAAGAGGCGGCACCCCGAGCAGCTTTAGACTGCACGTACGGCTCGGCACAAGAGTTGGCACACACTGTGACAGCTGGATTGGGCCAGCACAGCCTCTTTGCAGGCTGAGCCTGCGCTAATGAGGCAGCATGGCCATGTCCATGCCCAACACTACGGTGACAGAGCGGCCTGTCCAGCCTGGTCCTACTGTCGGTATACCCTATTCTATACTATACTATACCCTATTCTGCGCCCCCATTGCTTGACCTCCCTGTGTCCCACTGCCTTTCTGTGTGCCCCGCAGCTGAACAGCTACCAGTACACAGCGTTTATGGAGCAGGCTGCAGCACGGCAGTCGATGACTCATGACTTCAGGCGCCTCACACGTGACAGCTCATTCCTGTCAAACCCTGGCGGCTGGATGAGCAGCAGCAGACTCACAAGCGGCGGCAACGATGTCGGCACCAGCAGCAGCAGTTGTTGCAGCGGCATCAACTGCTGGGGCAGCCAGACATACGTCACGCCGGCCTGGTGGAGCCTGCTGGTACGGCATGTGCACACAAAACCATAACTTGCTGTGGCGAACATGCAGATAGCAAGGCATTCAGCGACCAACGCAGCAGTAGTTGAGGGTGTTGAGCAGTTTGAATTCAACAAACCATGCACACCCGCTGCTTTTCACTCTTTGCTTATGGTTGCTTGTGCCTGCAGGTGCTGCTGCAGTTCCGCACAGCACGCAACTACTGCTCCCCAGCCTACACCCTCCCACGGGTCATGGAGAAGCTGCTGTTTGCTGTAATGGTGCTGTCGCTGTACTGGAACACCGGGACCGACTTCTCCACCCTCAATGTACCGGTGCTGTCCAGCCTGCTGTTCCTCATGACACTGTCACCCATATGCTCCTCCATTATCTACCTGCCAGGTGAAGCTCCTGGGCCTAGGGTTGCACCCCCTGGGTCTCTGGGATCGGAGCCAGTAGCTGATTGGCCAGGCAGGCGTGATGGGCACGCACCATCATGTAGAACAGCAGCAGCACAACGTTTTGAATGTTTGGCGGCAACAGCAGCAGCAAGTAATGACTGTGTTAAGCATCACCTGCAGTGTGGTATCGCATGCACCTGGCCACAAGCACAGAATGAGGCGTTGCCACTAGCAATTGTCATCTCACCATGCTGTGCCGCTGTGCATCCATTCCCTCAGGTATGGGCATGGAGCGTGCGCTGTTCATCCGGGAGCGAAACGACGGGCTGTACCGCCCCGTGACGTACCTGCTGTACAAGCTGCTGGATGAGCTGCTGCTGATGCTGCCGGTGACATCAGCTACAACCGCCACGGTGTTCCTGGCATGCAGGCTGCAGGGCAGCTTCCTGCTGTTCTGGCTGGTCAACTTTGTCACACTGGCGAACGGCACAGGTGGGCGCATGTGTTGTTTGTTTGATATGTTTGATAGGGCTGTTGTGGGGGTCTGGTACAGTGGTGTTGCTTGTGACAAATGGTAACGGTGTTGCTGGCTGCACAAGGATGCCTCTGGCAGGATGACATGTGATGGTTGCGCTAGTGTGTTTTGAGGCTGGTTGGAAGTTGGAAGAAGCCATCTTGGCCGGAGTCTGTTCACATCTGCAGTGTCAGGGCAAATGGAGCATTGTGTTTTGTGCTCGGCAGAAGGCTTGTCACAATCTGGGCTGCATCATCATGTTTGTCTACATGACTCTTAGGCTTAAACCTGCACACTGCCCCCCGCTGCTATCGCTTGTTGTTGCTGCAGCGCTGGCCTATACCCTGGCTGCTCTAAGCCCTGGCGTGATGGTTGCCATGCCGCTGCTGTGCTTCATCCTCATCATCTCTTTGGTCCTATGTGGCTTCATGATCAGGGCACCTGCTGTGCCGGTCTACTGGTAAGGATTACTGCTGCTTGTTTGGAGAATAGGGTTCAGGGAGAGCTTGCAGGGTTTACGGTTTTGTGGCTGCAATTGGCTGTGCTGTTGGTTGGTCAGGCTGTTGAGCATGTGCAACTTCAGAACAAGTCAGTGCAACTCTGTTACCTACGCTTGTGCGGGACCACCCCGTGCTGTAGAGTAGTGAAAGCACTCAGTGACCGTGCTGTATCGTGAATGCTCTGCAGGGCGTGGGCTGTGAAGTGCAACGTGGTTCACTACAGCTGGGGTGCCCTTATGATCAACCAGTACCACGGGCAGGAGTCACAGCTGGGGGAATCACAGTGCTCTCATATTTTGGTGAGTGACATTGGCAGGACGGTGACACTCTCAGTCTGTTGTACATGTCAAAATGACACTGCTGCGATAGCTGCTACACCACAGTGTGCAGCACCACAGTGCAGTATAATGCACATCATCACGGGATTGTGCAGTGTGAGTCTCGGCTCTCCAGTGTTAGCCGCTGTATCTGTGGCTGACCTGTGATCAAGGTACAGCCTTTGATAATGGGAGGCTAAGTTTGGCTTGTCCAGCTGGTACAATGAACACAGAGTGATCCAAGCATGCCCGTAAGACAGTGGAAATGCTGTGCTGAGACCAACACCTTGTGCCTGCTGATCTCATTGTGCTTCACATCACAACTTCCAGATTTCATGATGTATATCAAAACCGTTATCTCGGTGTTTGCTCACGCTGTGTCCCTGTGCCCTTTGTGTGACTGCAGGCCTGCAGAACTTTGATGCCTGGAAGTGCCTGCAGGTTGTTTCCAGCTTCTTCATCTTCTGGTCCATCATGGCCTGGCTGGCCCTATCATACACACGCACATACAAGCGCTGAGGGGGCCAGCAGCAGTACAGGCAGTAAGGGAGGCGGCAGCGCAAGTGCTGGCACTGTTTTGCACATGCACATACAAGCGCTGAGGGGCCCAGCAGCAGAACAGGCCGTGAGGGCGGCAGCAGTGCAAGTGCAGACCTTTTCAGTAACACGCACATAAAGCGCTGAGGGCAGCGAGGATCCAGGGCGCAGTAAGTGCTGAGCATGCAGGCAGGCGCTTCAGCTGGCAGCCATGCAAGCACTGAGGGTGCCAGCAGCAGTACAGGCCGTGGTGACGGCTGCTGCTGCAGTCAGGGAGGAGGCCTCAGTGATTATTGAGAAAGCAGCAATACAACCAGTGCTGGGTGTGCTGTGACTCAACTGCTCGGTTGCAGCGGCAACCCAAGCACTGAGAAGGAGACCAGCACAACCAGCAGAACTGCGCAGATGTCTGCCGGGCAGGGCAGAAGGCAGGTAGGCTTGGAGGCAGGCACACTGACCTGGCAGCAGTGGCAGCGGTGGCAGCATTGGCAGGTACTCTGGGTAGGGTCCAGCAACACAATTTTGTAGCAAGCAGCCTGGCCGGCGCAGCCAGGACCTGCAGTACAGCAGCATTGTGACAGGCTATCGACTGTGACTGGCTGAACTGGTCTCAGCACCTGCTGCTGCAGCAGTAATGGCAGCGGCAGCGGTACTAGCGGCAGCAGCGGTGGCACCAGCGGCAGCAATGATGGCACCAGCGGCAGCAGCGGCAGAAGTGGCGGCACTATTGGCAGCACCAGCGGCAGCATTGATGGCCCCAGCGGCGGTGGCACCAGTGGCAGCAGTGACTGCAGGAAATGTTCAGCAGCCGCTACAGCCATACTGACCGGCTGTTGGCAGTGGCAGCACCCACTGCACCGTCTGCACTATCTGCAGCAAGCCACAGTTGTGCTGTGAACGACACATGCTGTGCATTCGTGCATAAGTGCCACATCCTTGTACATGGTGGCATGTCTGGTTTGCTGAAATATGGGCTGGCCAGATTGCGGCTGGTGCATGTAGCACATGCTACATGCTGAGGAGCTAGCACTGTACAGTGTACAGACATGTTTGTTCTCTCTGCGGGAGAGATTTCGAATGCAGGAAGCCGGGCCGTGCCTAATCCCTGTGGTTCATTGATACATGCTGTGGCTTTGCTTTGGTGTGTCTGCCACGCGCCAGGCGTGGTGTCATTTATGCCTGATTCCTGATGTGCCTGGCCTGATTTGGCATGGGCGTTGCTGGTCCATTCAGATGCATTGTGGCATCGGATCAGGGGCTTTGAATGCACCAGCTTGCACGTACAGTGTGGTTTTACATCGTATGCGAAGATTTCTGGAGTGCATGTGGATGATGTGTGCAGCAGGTAGAGCAGTGCACACCCTGCATGACTGTAGGTCGATCCTGTGTGTGTATGGCAGCGTCGAATTGCTATCAGAAGCCAGCTCTGTGTGTGTTGTGTTGGCGATCAGTGTGTGTCCCACACACCTGACTGCCATGAGCGTTGGGGTGTGGCCAGCATGTGTTGTGAGCAGCGTTTGAGCGATGGTTGAGAGTATACTAGCATCCTGATTCAACCAGCAGACAGGCTGTCCATCAGGTTTTGAAGTGTGGCCAGACACAATCAGCAGGTGTGCTTGTGTGGCGGCCGTCCTTTGTGGCCTGCCTGCAGAGCCTGAGGCTGCTTTACTCTTTGCTGCAGCTGCGTCTGCATTCTACGGCTTGAGCTTGCTTGCTGGCTTCAGCTTGCTTGCTTGCTTGCCTGCATTTCTTGAAGATTTGATTGAAGTGTTGCTTGCACTTCACAGTCTTGTGCATGCGGCAGCTGCACAGGGTCTTGGCAGTGATCCAGCTGGTGTCTCCAACATTAAAGCTGCATTTATCACACAGCAGCCTGGCAATATCCGCACATGATCATCCGCTCATGAGCGCGGCCTGGCAAAATGGGTTGTGCCTTCCTGAAGACCCTGTGACAAACGGGACGGCGCTGGTGGACAGTATACCCACTGGTCACTCCACCACTCAGTGCCGGAGGTTTGTTGTCGGCTCGGTCTTCAGTTAGACGGTCTGCTAGACCCTGCGGTCGTGGGGCCCCTTGAGCACCGCTGGTGGCCGGCAGAAGTATTTATTGCTGGATGGATGCCTTTGAGCCTCCCTGACCGTGTCTTGAGTCTGGCATAAGCATCCCGGTTGGTTTTTCCGTTGTCCCATCATGTGTTTCCTGTTGATGTTTGTGGCGTTCATGGATTTGTCGGTGTCACACTCCGGGGGTCATTCTATGCTGTGTGCACTGCAATGTAACTGCAGTCCTACTTGCAGCAGTAAGAGCTGTGTTGATTGCATGTCCCTAGAAAACGTCTTATCCAGGACTTCATCAGCCCCTCTCATCGCTTTGTCTTGTAGCAAGTCGAGCCAGCCTCACTGCCGTGGTAGTGCCAACTTGGCACTGCCAAGTACTGGAATCATACTGTGACCTAAAAAACACAATGTCCACAAAGCGAAAAGATCTACTAAATCTAGTTTGAAAGACAATTGTGTGCTCTTTTGAAGTTGACGATGCAAGCTGGATTTTCCTGCTTGACAGCTTGTACAACGTATTGCTGCCGGCTTGACAACTTCATGACGTCATCAAAGCGCTCCCATATCATGCAAACAAACATCATTGTAGTAGTGTACACCACAATGCTTGGACGTCTTTACTCTTTCCTTGCGTCAGCCACGAACCTTGTTCCCGCCTGAACACCAACCATCATCAAAACACTATCCGAGGGATTTCAAGTAACGTCAATATATATCAAATGCATGCTTCACTGGCAGTCCGACATATCTGCGCGCTGTGGGCTTTGGGCTGCCTCCTCACATGTCAGGGTGAGCAGCAGCAGCAGCTCAACAAACACATGTTCTGTTTTTGTGGGTCAACCCATGCTATTGCACTGGAATAAAATCCACCATTTCTGTTTTTTTGAAACGCAGGAGTTTGGGAAGCTAGCCTGGATACAGCATCTCAGGATGCTTTCATCGGATGGAAGGGGGGGTCATACATGCCACACCCACCAGCGGCTCAGCCAAACACGGGGGCACCTGCAGACCAGTTGCTGCCAGATACAAGTGCAGTGACAGGACATGCTGGATCAGACAGTGCAACAGTGCTGCAGGTGTGCACCGCAAGCGGGGCCTGCAGCTGCTTCTTGAGCACATGCATCCCTTTGCACCCTTCTACCACACCTGTCTCAGCAGCGGTGTCAAGTATGCGACAGTATGTGCCTTCATGACCAGGTACAGGTCACAAACCTCTAATCTGTACACAAATCATTCACAAAACGGCTGCAGTAACGTTGGCCACACGTCATCCTTCATGCATCGTGTCGCACTGCTCAAACTTAGCTGTCATCGCGTCTACTGGCCGCAGTTGCAGGACATCCCAGCAGCAACCGCCCCAGCAGCCCTCCCCGCTGACGCCCCAGCAGCAGCAGCATCACCCACAGTTGCAGCCGATCAACATACCATCGACCTCAGCATACAGCCCCACAACCGCCCCGCCGGCCTGGCCTCCACAGCCCCGTGGATCCAACATCTCAGCTGGCACCCTAGGTTACACCTTCACCACAACCTCCTCACTCCTACAGAGTGTGATAGGATGAGGCAGCTGCTTGTACGGCCCTCCAAGACAGTGGGAGGTGCGGAGGTGGGCCAGCAGCACGATGCACAATCTGCTGAGGAGGAACTTAGGTCGCTGCTACTGCTGCTCGATATCGAGCAGCGGGTGGCAAACTGGACGGCAATGCCGCCAAACCATCTGGAGGGCTGGCAGGTGAGCAGGAAGGTATTCGGTTCGTTGATGGTACTTGTCAAGGGTTCAGGGCCCCAAAACCCAAAACCCCAACTGTTATTGATGGCACAAGTAGCAGTAGAAGCAGCTGCACATATTTACACGACTGGCAAGTGAGCCTAGAATGTGCACACCATGTGCAGGCACACTGACGGTCAGGAGGTCTCCCCTGTGGGGAGTTCGTGTCACACTGGCAGCTAGTGCCTGCAAGTAATGACTGGCATGCAGCCCAGCCGAAGGCAGCGGCTGCTGTGTGGACGGCCAGCTTGCAATCTGCGGCACCGCCAGCCTCCAGCAGTTGCCAGGCATGCAGTTAAAACAACCAGACTTACACTGAGCAAGGCAGGTATCAAGTAGCCGAGCTGACGTTTGCTGCCTTGCTGTCCTGCAGTTGACGCAAGGCTTCACTCAGAGTGACTCAGTCCTGCACACAGACCTGCTCACAGACAGGCTGGCCACTGAAGACTACCAGCGCTACAGGTATGTTGCTGCTTGGTTGCCGTGTCATGTTGTGTTGCTGCCGGCCGAGCGCTGTCATGCCATGCACAAGAAAACCCACATGGCAAAACGTAGTGGCCAACTTGATCAAGCAAGCCCCCATGTCTCAAATATCTCAAGGCCAAGATCATGCCAGTGGCACTGCCTCATCCAGCAGGCTCTCACTGACGACGATTTGCCCTGCAAGCTCACTTGGCTGACTTGATATTGTGTGCTGTTCCGGCTGCAACAGCGGTGGTCAGTGCGATCCTGGCAATGTGGCACTTTTACATAGACATAGGCTTCCTTTCAAGACATCCACACCAACTGCTCAGTGATGTTCGTGCACCACCTCTGTGTCTCACCACAGGTCTGCCACAGTGCTGCTCTTCCTTGGGGATGACCCTGCTGAGGGTGCAAGCAGTGGCAGCAGCCGCAACTGGAGCGTGGTGTTCCCCATTGCTCGTGGGGGCGCCTGGAGAGGCAGTGCAGTGCCCTTCGAGTTCAAGGCCATCCAGGACCAGGGCAAAGAGGTATGAACATCCGCACAAAGCTTGATATGATTGCTGGTGTGAGCATTAGTCTATATTTTACAGGTCACATGCTGTCATCTGTCAAGTATACCCGATGAGCCCTTGTTGTGGAACCCTATGACGTGTTCAGGCACTGCTTGAACCATGTAACAGGAACAGCAACAGTAGCAGCCTGCTGCAATCGGACCATACTGGAGTGCAGCCTGTACAGCATGGTGTGATTTCCTTGCCTCCCTGGCCACTGTGGATGCAGGTTGAAAGCCGCCTCAGGGACTCCCAAGTTGGGCGCAGGGGCGAACACGACGAGGTTCTCAGAATACACATCGAGACGCATCACTCTTTGGGCAGCAGCAGCAGCGACGGACAAGGTTTCTGCGATGGTTCAGTGCAGGCGGGGTTGACGCTGACAGGGTTCCCCAAGGGCAGCGCGCTGCTGATCTGGAACATGCTGGTGGATGGGCACACACCAGATGCTTCTGCTGCCCACCTATTCTGTTCTGGGGGCAGTCAGGTGAGGCACTGCAGTCCCTGAAACAGGCCACAGCACACGGTTGGTTCTGATGATCAAGCACATGTGTACAGATGTTTGTTGAGATTCACGGTTTGGAGTCCGGCAGCATGCAACTAGCCCAGGCGGAAGGCATTAGCCTAGCCTGAGGGTTTAGGGTTGTCCCATATGCTTTATGGCCATGCATGTTCTCAGGCTGCTGTTGGTGTGTTGCAGGCATCCAAGCCTTGGATAGCCACCACGTGGCTCCAGAACATGCCTGTTGGCCAAGACAACGCCATGGCCCTGGCTTCCGTGTGTGAGGACACCACCCAGCCTGCAGGTGAGAATGGTGTCAAGGCGTTGTGGTGTGCCGTGTACTAGTGATGTGGTGACACTAAATCACAGGAGCACGGTCCTAGTGCCTTGCCAAGTTGGTGGTGACGTTCTTACCAAGGGCCAGCGATGTGCATATGCACACCGTGTGGTATGACACACCATGCATCGTAGACGCCGTGTGGCTTACGGCTGGACCAGCAGAGCAAACAACAACCACAGCCAGAAAATTGAGTACGGCGCACCAGCTGCACGATGCAGCTGTTGAGTTTGGCTGCGCACGGCGATGTTGCGTTGCAGAAAAAACATGCAGCTTCTCGCAATGCATGTGCAAGTGCAGTCAGCGTCTCTACGCCGCGCCGAGCCTGCTGGCGATCACTACTCAAGGTTGCAACCTCCAGTAACATGTGCACAAGCAGCCATAGCCACAACATCACCACTACTCACACGCAGCACGGTTGCTCACTGTTGCTGAACGTTCTGCAGCATATGGGCTGCTCAGGGGTACTGTGACGATGCACCCGGACAGATGATCGGCCTCAGGGGCATGTGCAGACGCAGCTGCCAAGACTGCCGCAGCTGCGACAGCTTGCGCCCCGTGCGGACGCAAGGCGCCGGTGACACAGCAAGCAGCAGCAGCAGTGCAGGGTTGCCGTCCTTGAAAGCGTACATGGACTGCATCTACGGCAACATGCATAGCTTGCGGCAGGAGTGGTCGGAGCCGGCCCGTAGTGCTGGGGTGCGGAAGGCTCGTAATGCCATCAGGCGGGACATGCGCTACCAGGCAGCAGTAGGCATCTCTGGAGGCCATGCGTCGCCCAGCCAGCAGCAGTCGTCTTGGGCGAATGTCTGGTAGGGACCCGCGGCGCAGCGTGCGCAAACTTTAAGGCGAATGCTGCGCCATTGATACAATGCACCAGCCAGGTCCCAGTGTTGGGGTCTGAGGCTTGGCGTTGTGTCTTCTCAACGTTTGCAGTTATGCCTTTGGCTGCAGGTCGCGTGCAGCAGTTTTTGGGCACCCTCTGTGCCTGTGACTCTGCGCGCGTTATCTGGTCTGCACTCCATGTTTTGTGATGGATGCATTTTGATATTCTGTGCAGCAGTGTGCAACTGAGACATTGGGTCTGCTGCTTTGTGTCTCAGCGCAAAGCGTCAAATCAGTCGCAGGTGGACCACACCGTTGACTGTCATCTGTCAAACACCAATAACACTCTTGTAATAGACACCCTGTTCCTACTTGATTGTGACAAAGATCAACCCGGCCTAGTCCCATGAAACTGAACTGCACGAGGCAAGAGTGGCGGGCAGTGGGCTTGGGAGACAAAGCATAAGGTTTGCTTCAGCAACTATTTTACATGGTCACAGTTCAGGACAACCAACCTCCCGGGTATGCCAAAGATTCACAAGAGCATCCTGCCTTTGTTCCCACAACCACAGACACGCAAGCCTCAGACACACCGCACGCCACACAGGGACACTGCCGAGCAGGCATCACACAAGCATCATGCCCAAAGCCCTCGACCGCATCCGCGGTGCAAGCAAGACCCCCACCTGTGCAAACTCTGCACCGCATCACACCCCCAACCTGCCCGCCAATCCCACCAAGGGGTGCCCAACCTGTGTCTGCATGCTGTGCTTCAGCAGCTGCTTCAGCCCCTCCACCAGCCGCTCCAGCTGCACCCCAGCAGGCTCAACTGCCTCCCAAAAGCCTGCAGCATCCCCCTCCAACGCAGCTGCAAGCCCAGAGCAGCAGGAGCCCTCCTTGAAGCCAGACGGCGCCCTCGCCAGCACCCTCCTACCTTGCCCGGTGATACCACCAGCACCAGCGCCAGCAGCAGACCGGTCAAACCGTGCCTGCTGCTACGGCCACCACCGGCAGCACTGCGGCCTAGGTACCCGGACCCGGACCCTTCCCCCAGCTGGTCCGCCCCTGCTGCTGCTGCTCCCCCCTGAGTCTCCAGCAGCTGTGCAACGTGCTGTTGCAGCTGCCAGGCGCTCTCGACAAGCGCGTATGTGGTCAACTCGATTCGCTTGCCTGCACCTGCCGCACTCGCCTGCTGCTGCTGCTGCTGCTGCTGAGTCCCCATCTGCATCCCACCCTGCTGCTGCTGCTGTGCAGGCGGCAGGAAGCACACCTCCCTAGCAGCCGCCAGCAGCTGTTCATGTGCCTGCAGCATCACATGCAGCTCCACAGGACCTCGCCCCACCGCTGCCTCAAACCTGCTCTGCTGTTGGCCCGACAGCTCCCCAAGCATATATCCCAACAAACTGTCGATGCAGTGCAGCGCCAGCGCATGCCAACGCCTCAAGTCCTGCAGCCGCGACAGACCCACATCAACCTCCGCTGCTGCTGCTGCTGCTGCGTCTGTCCGCACCGCAGGCCCCAAGCAGCTGCTGCCCTGTCCAGGGGCGCCATGCCATGTCGCCCTTCGTGCTGCCCTGCTATCACCCAGCACACCTCCGCCACTGCTGCCGCTCCTGCCGCCAAGGGCTCCTGCGTCGGACGCATGCCGTGCACGCCGGCCTGCAGCGGTACTGCTGCTGCTGCTGCTGGCCCTGTGGTTGAGTGGCTGCCACTGCTTCATGAGCTGCTGCTGCAGCCGCCGCAGCCGGAGCAGGACGCTGAATACATCGGCATACTGCTGCAGCTGATGCTGCCCTAGCAACAGGCTCACAGGCCATGGAGCCTCATAGCCCAGCACCAGGCAGTCGGTGGCACCTGCTGCTGCTGCAGCCACCGCTGCTGTTGATGGGATAGACTGGCCGCTGCCACTAAAGCTGCTGGCTGGGAGCTGAGCAGGAGAGCTCCAGCCTCCAAGAGCCCTGTCAGCGACAGCCTGCAACAGACACATCAGGTCCGATCGTCATGTGAGCTTGCTGATGAAGTCAATTGCTCCATATGACAAGCACAATGGAGAGGTAGCCCCCTGGCACCCCAACGAGTTGGCACTAAAAGGTGATGTCGTGTTGCAAAGCTATGTATGTGCGGTCAAGCCCTACTCCATGACCTCTTTCTCCGAAACTACACCCCAGCCCACCTGCAAGCTCATGCACTCAGCCTCAGGCATCTTAGCCAGGCAGCTCTGCTGTACTGCACCCTCCAGCAGCAGCTGCAGCACCACAGGCGATGCCAACCCCTGGCTGACACCCCCTGGCCCTACTCCTGGACTACCCTCTCCCTGCTGCTGCTGCTGCTGCTGCTGCTGCTGACCGCACCCCTGCTGACCCCGCCCCTGCTGCTGCTGCTGACCGCACTCGTGCTGATCCAGCCCTTGGTGCTGCTGTGCCAGCAGCAGCGGCTCCAGAGCATCGCACAGCAGCACCACCCAGTCCCCCTGCTGCTGGAAGAACAGGCCCTGTATGGTGCTCAGCCGCTGCAGCAGCCGGTGCTCCTGCAGCAGCAGGCTCCAGCAGGCAACGGTGGTCAGCCTGCACTGCTCCTGCAGCGGCTGCACCAGCAGCACCTCTAGGCAAGCAACCAAGGGAGCAGCTGGGCCGGGCTTCACCCCTGCTGCTGCTGCTGCTGGGTTGCCATGCTGTTGTGGGGTGCCGCTACCACTGGTGTCACCATCATCACCAGCAGGTGACAGCAGGGACTGCTCTCCCGCTACAGCAGCAGCACCAGCAGTGCCAGCACCAGCCCCCACGAAGCCGTTCTGCTGCATCAGCCAGGCCACAATCAGGCTGTTGCCCTGACCCTCCTGCAGCACTGCCCGCCCACCTCTCTGCTGACTCCTGCTCAGCAGCCACCCTGTGCTGGCCGCCGCTGCTGCTGCTGCGCTATCGACACCACCACTACCAGCCCCAGCGGCCCCTGCCACCAAGCCATCGAATACATCAAAGCCAACAGGAGCACCCACAACGCCCCCAGTACCATCCGCCCAACCCATGGACAACTCCTGTTCCTGCACCAGCAGCATCTGCTGCTGCTGCATGTGGTGCCAGCTCTGCTGCCGCTGCAGCTGCCCCTGATGGTGAGATCGCGAGGCAGCAGCAGCAGCAGCAGCAGCGTCAGCGCCCCGCCAACCCCGGGGCGTGCTCGGCCTGCTGCCGGCCCCACTGAAGCTGCCGCTGCGCGGCCGACCTGCTACACCCCCACTCGACTGCCGCTGCAGCCCCTGCCACCCTTGCTGGCCCCCTGAGTGCTGCTGCTCTCTCATGCCGCTGCTGCTGCTGCTGCTTCCAATGCCGCCGCCCATGTTATCATTTCCAAGCACAAGGATGTCTCCTGTGGAGGCCCTACGCTGTAGTGTGGGCGCACACCACCTCCAGCAGCAGCAGCAAGGCCAGCAGCAGGGCCCGGCACGACAGGCACCCCCCACTTGCCTCTTGCCGCATTGCCTCGCCCATTGAGTGCCCCGGCTCCAAATGAGGACGCCCCAAAGCCTCCTAGGATGCTACTCATGCTGCTGATCCCCCCACGGCGCCTCCCCTGCCTGCCCTGCTGCCCGCCCCTCCGCTGCCTGCAGCCCCTGCAGCAGCACCGCCAGCCCCAGCAGCAGCAGCAGCGGCGGCGGCGGCGTCAGCGCTGCCGAACAGCCCGCCGCTGCCGTCGTCGTCGCTGCTGTTGCGCCTGGAGTGTGCGCTCACAGGCCGCCCCATGCCTGGCAGATGCCTGGGCTGAGAGTTGGACCGCCGCCCAGCTGCCTGCTGCTGCTGAGGGTTCCTCCCTGATGTTCCCCCTGCTGCTGCTGCTGCTGCTGAGCCGATTACTGCCAGGGGACCTGCTGCCTGCTGGCCAGATGGAGCACCTGTGGCAGGGAAGGACGTGTGGAAGATAGAGGGGTGAGTGTTGGGTGCTCGGTGTATTAGACCGCAACATCCAGCAGATGAGTAGATGAAGGAGCGACAAAGGGAGGGTGTACCCATGCAGCTGCTGGGGTAGAGGGGTGAGTGTTGGGCGCATGAAACCGCAACAATCCAGCAGATAATGTTACCGAGGGAGCGGCAAAGGGAGGGTGGGTGGGTACCTGCGCACATGCGGCAGTGCTGGAGTGTGGGAGTTGGAGAGGTTGGGAGTACGGGGAGCAGCAAGCGACTGGTTCAAATGGCAACCCCTGTAGACAGTGCTGGTGTGTGTGGCAAATGCAGCTCCTGCTTTCATCCCTCCCCTGTTTGCACAGCTCATCCCAAGGCACAGCCACGGAAGGGAAGTCCGCTCTTCCGCAACCCCACAGCCTCACCGACAGCACTCTGCGCACCTGCTGCAGGGCTTATGTCAACAACTGGGCGGCCCCAGGTGCCCCGTTGACGCTGCTGCTGCTGCTGCTGCTGCTGCTGCTGCTGCTCGGTCACGGCAGAGGCCTCCAAATCCAGGACATACTGCTGCTCTCGCCACCTGCTGTGCAACGCGTGGACGCTGCACCTGCCGCATCCCCTGGTGGCCCACTGTCACCCCCGCCGCCGCCACCACGACCACTGCCGTTGTCAGCACCAGCGGCAGCAGTAAAGTCCAGCACGATGCTGCCAACATCCAGCCCCCCGCCGAGTTCCGCTGCTGCTGCTCCAGATGCAGTGGCAAAGCCGCTGACGAGCCGCCCTGTTGCAGTCAGTTCAACATCAGCAGCTGGTGCGGCAGCAGCAGCAGCTGCTGAAACCTGCACACTGATGAGGTCCCCAAAGACCGGTAGCTCAGCCGCCGCCGCCACCGCTGCTGCTGCTGATGTGGTGTTGTCCAGGTTGGCAAGCTCCTGCCTGAGCTGCTGTAGGGCCTGTTTGTGCTCCTTCAATGCGGCCTCGTGCAGCAGCTGCTGCTCAAAGGTCGTTGCGCAGGCGCGACTCCAAGCGCCTGCAATGAGCGCGTTCGGCAAAAGTGGTCTGGGCATGTTGGAGACCATTGGTGGCGGCATTACACAACATGGCAGCGCTGCCTGTGTCGCCCATGGGCATGCAAGTCTGGGGCAGTGTCTCAACAATGACGTCTGCAATGAGAGCTGCAAGCTGTGCGCAAGCCCGTGCATGCATGCATGCGCGCAGGAGTTGGCCCAGGCTCACACCGCATATGCCTTTGTTGTTATCCACGCCTGAAGGTGTGCCTACACACACAGCAGCTTCACATGCATGTGCGTCATGCGTGTGCAGCTCCGCTGACAAGATCACCTGAAAGCGGCATGCTGGCTAATACCCATTTTTCTCATCACAAACCACCTCACACCTTGTTTCAGCAGCAGCGATGTCCTCTTGCTGCTGCAACAGCAGCCGCTGCTGGCGCTGCTTGCGCCGCATGGCAGCTTCGGCCTGCAGCCTGGCCCGCGCCTCCTCAGCTGCCCGGCGCTCCTCCTGCCTACAGCCACAAAAGCGACGGCAGGCACGAGAGGGCAGGGATATGGATGAAATGCGCACAAGTTGAGTGCATAGACGTTACCATGGTGAGCTGCAAATAAATCCAAACCTGGCTGCAAATCCATGCGAACCTGTAGTTTTACTAGGCTGACTGTGCACTGTCCTTGGCTGCAGATATCCGGAGCGTACCTGCCAGCCAGCCACAGCTCGTGGGCCGCGTGATGTGCCACCCTGCGCTGTGCCAGGTCCTGCAGCAGCCGCTGCACCTCAACCTGACGCGCAGCCCTGAAGTCTGCAGCCACAGCGGCACACTGCAGCAGCACCAGCAACAACAGCAGCACAGCATTCCCGTTGTTGAGATAGAAGATGCAGGCACTGGCATGAATGTGCACGACGATCTGACCAAAAGAGCTTGAGGCAAAGCCTGAGCTTGCACTATGCTTCTGATGCTTGCTCAGGCTGACCAAGCCAACACTGCCGGCGTGAATGCGACACATATCTTGCCATATACACACGAGTTCATGCCAGGATTCAACACACTCCACCCACCTGCTTCAACTGCTGTGGCGTCATGTTGCACGTGAGGCTGTCACTCTGATGCCCCACACCTCCCAAAATGCCGCCGCTGCCACCACCACTGGCACCGCTACCTCCCAGCAGCCCCACAGAGCCATGGCCAAAGCCTGGAAGCTGCAACATCGCCCCTCCTCCCCCTGCCCCCACCCCTGCTATCCCCTGGCTTGGGTTGGAATTTGGTGCCCCGGCTGCTGCAGTAGTGCCTTCTAGAGGCACAGACAGCACCTCAGAAAGCTCCTGCTGCTCCAACTCTGCCAGCCACCCCAGCCTCTCTGCCAACTCCTGCCCTGGGGCCCCCAGCAGCTGCAGCAAGTGCAGCTGCAGCCCAGCTACCCTCGCTGGCTCCTGCACGTGCGCAAGGAAACCGGGCAACCCGGCAGCCGGTCACACATGCTGCTCCACGCCTGCTGCAAGCACTGGCGCATGGCAGAATCCGCTGCTCTGCTGCCAGACCAAGACTTGGCACTGCTGCCACCGCCGCCGCCGCCAGTGCTGCCACTGCTGCCATGACCACCGGCCGAATGCAGCACCCCAGCACCTCCAGCGCCACAAGCAGCTGCAAATGGCCCACCAACCGCCACCATGCTGCCTCCGGAGCCGCCAGCCCAGCATAAGCAGCAGCCGCGATGCAGCCCAGCTGCGCTCCAATCCCGCTGTTGCTGCTGCCTGCTGTGAAGCTGGCCATGGCTGTTGCCTCTGCTGCTGCTTCTGCTGCCTGAGTGTCAGGGAGGAAGGCCCAGGAGCGCAGTGAGTGCAGCACTGGCTGCACAGCTGCTGCAAACAGGTGGCGCAGGAGCGGGGTGGCCTCGGTCCTGCATCACGGATGCCTGCGCAGAAGCAGCAGCAGCAGCAGCAACAGCACCCCCCGCAGCAATTAGCCGAAGGAGCAGTCAGCAAAGCGCACATGGACGATTAAGCCGCAGGTAAGCATGATGTGGGCTGCAGACATGCAGCATTGTCTGTTGTGCTGGTTCCCATGTCAGCATGTGGATGCACCCAGTGGGAAGTATCCAGGAGGTGCAGCCACTGGCTCTGCAGATTGGGACTTCTGCTGGTGCCTGACAAACCAGATACCAAAAGCCTGCATGCACACCTCCCTCCCCACCCACGCACATGGCGCGCCGGTCTTTCCTCTATACCCAGCCGCAGCTATCTGCACCCTTGCATGCGTACCTGCGCACAAGCGCTCCAGGAGCGCATGCCCCCCTTCAATGCCTTGCCGCAGCTGCCAGCTGCTAGGAGCCCACGCCAGCCCTGCTGCTGCTGCTGCCTCGCCCTGCCTCGGCCACTGCAGCGCCCCCTCGTATGCTGCCGCTGCTGCGCCCCGCAAGGCCGCCACAGCTGCCCAAGCCTGCTCGCTGCCCTGCGCATGCCTCAACACTTGCCAGTTCATGCTGCTGCTAGTCTGGGTGCTGGCTGGCAGGGCAGACAAGCTCATGCTTGTGGCGTGGACCGCACATGAGTTTGCTTTCAGGAACATCTTCTGGTCGACAAATTCCTGCACTGTGCACCAGCACAGCTCAGCCAGCTGCTGCAGCTGTGCTGTCATCTCCCGCTGCACCACCAGCAGCTGCAGTAGAGACACACGCCGCCCCTGCTGCTGCAACTGCCGCAGCCTGCGCAGCTGCCCCGCAGCGAGGGACGCGTCTTGCTCCGCAAGCACTGCTGCAACAGCATTCACGAACGCCGTCAGGATCGCTTCTGCAGCAGCCGCATTCACACTACTGCTGCTGCCATCGCTGCCGGCATAAGTGCTGCTGTTGCTGCTGCTGCAGGCTGTGGCGTGCTGGAAGTGCTGTAGGAAAGCCTTCAGCCGCAGGCGCAGTTCGGCAGTGTGCAGCACTCTGATGAGTAGCTGCTGCTGTACCACCGGCTTGCAAAGACTGCGCTTCCTGCAAACAGACACGACGACATGGGGAAAGTGTCACTGGCATGATGTAAGGTGTCAGTTGCATGCCCACTGGAATGCGTCGCAACCACCACCAAGACCCTGCATACTAGCAAGTATCAAGCACGGAGCATTGTGCAGTCAATTAGCTGCATTGCCAGCTAGCCGCTGTTGCTGCTTCAGTGCTGTACCAACAGCTGGGGAACATCCCTAGCGGTTCTTTTCTGCTCCCTCCCCAGATGGTACCAACCTGTGGAACCTCTCAGCCTTGCCCTCCTGCGACATCTGCAGCACCCTCCTCCACAGGGCTTCCACTGCTGACCAAACCCCCTGCAGGGCAAGGCATGCTGTGGACACCAACTCAGCCTCTGCCTGGCTGCTGCTGCCGCTGTCCAAGGTGCATGTCCCGCCATCATCCTGGCCAACCCGCCGCTCCTTGCGCAGTGCAGGGCGCACATCCCGCATCAGCGCTGTGTCGCTGTCTCGCCGCGTCTCGCCGTCCTTGCTTATGCGGCAGTTTGCCTTGCCGCTGCTGCTGTCGCAGCTGCTTGCGGGTGAGCCCCGCAGCAGGGTGTTGTGCTCGCTGGGCGTCTTGGAAGACAGTGCCATCAGGGTCTTCACCCGAGGCTGCACAGCAGCAGCAGCTGCTACAGCAACCGCCGCCTCTGCTGCTGCTGCACTGTGGGCGATTGAACCAAGGCGCCCAGCTGAGCTAACAGGCGCACCCCCCATGCCTTGAGCGGCAGCTGCGGCAACACTAGTGCTGTGCCTGCCGCTGTTGCTAGTTGGGGGCCGGGGTGGGGACTTTGCTGCAGCAGCAGCGGCCGGCCAAGCAGCGTGGCGCAGGATGCACGCTGCATCTGTGGTGCAACCTGCTGCAGCAGCGGCAGTGGAACTGCTGCAGCTGCTGGGCCCTGCAGGGGTGGCAGTGCGCCTGCTGAGCTGTCTGCGTCTGCACCGCAGGCAGCTGCGATCATCACCTCGTCAGGGGCGTCCTGGTCCGCTTGCTGCTGCAGGCTGAGTGTGCTGGCATGGGCGGCTACATCAAGCGGCATCTGCTGCAGGAGCTGCATGGCCCCCACTGCAGGAGAGACCCAGCTGCTGGAAGGGTCGGGCTGTCTCTGCTGACATGGCGCGGCCTCATGCATGGGGGTGAGGAGCTCCTCTGGGTGTGCACTCATAGCCACCCAGCCAGAGCCGCTGCTGCCGGTGCTGGCTGCTGCTGCTGCTGCCGCAGCTTGCGCCTCCTGCTGCAGGTCTTTCAGCAGGCTGCTGCCGAGAGCCGGCAGCGCAGCTAGTGAACGCCGAGAAGCAGGGCAGCTGCCGCGCAGGGCCAGCAGCAGAGAGAGCACTGCATGCTGCTCTGTAAGGGGTGCGGCTGCAAAGCGGCTGGCAGCTGCGACGGGCTGTGGGTCATGCTGTGCGCCGACCCTAGTGACGTAGTGAGTTTCACTGCAGGCGGTAAAGTGTGTGGCAGTGAGGATTGCAGCAAGAATCAAGACATGACTGTTCAAAGGAGGGAGACCTAAGCATGGCTGCACCTTTCAGTGACAGTGGCGTACAGCGGCAGCACACGCCGGAGACACCTTTCATCAGCATCATTTTGGCATCATGCATGATGTGAGAGGTGCTGCTGATTGTTTGGGCTACGAGAGACAGCAACTGTGATCGTGCGTGCCAGAGTACCATCAGTACTGTGCCTCACCTCAGCCAGCCTTGTACAAGCTGCTGCAGCTGTGCTGCATCACCTGTCCGGTGCTGCTGACACAGTTCATCACAAGCCTGCATAGCACAACACAGGGTTGGTGGTGTCAGAGCTAGATCCAGTCCACACCATATGGTGTGACAACAGTCCACGTGCCTTTGGGGCAGGGGTAGCTTGTCAGTGCTGTCTCACCTGGGCGATGACAGTTGCGTTGGCCTGCCTGCGGTCTTGTACATCCGGCAGAGCCTACAGGAAGCAGAACAAACATCGACACACTGTATGGATATCCATGAAAAGACTTTTATGTTAGCAGGTATGTCTGTCTAAACATTTTGTGTCAGCAGGCATGTCGAGTGGATCATCAGCAGCATGTGATCAGCCAACCTGTCTGCTGGGGTCCAGGTCCAGCAGGATGGTCCAGGCGCTGTCCAGAGCATTGCTTGGGCATGATGGAAAGAAACCGGTCCCCGTGCTGTTGCATACACGGGTTGCCAGCTGCTTGATGCCCTCTGGCACACTGAAGTGAATGGGTTGATCAGCAGGCGTCATTTTGAGCAGAGCATGACTACTTCTTCTGCCACAAATCAAAATTTAATTGCTGCACAACCAACAAACAAGGACAGGATAGTTCCGAGCGAATCCCTCGAGGAGGATGTTTGAAATGGTCGTTACGTAACCACCAAAGCAAAAGCAGGAGCCAAACTCTTTCCGTTTCCCCTTCATGTTCAACATGTTAGTGCAGATGTTGACAGGACGTGGGTTGTGACCTTCTGTCTTTGAACCACTGATCACTTCAACTTTGAACTCACAAGTGAGTTCCGAGGTTGACGTCCTTTCCCTGCAGCTCCTCCAGGAGTCTTCAAACAGATGATCTGATGGCTGGTCATACTTTGCGCCATCCCTGTTGGGCCTGGGTGCTTCACGACGGCAGGAAGCTCAACAGCAGCAGCAAGAGCAGTAGCAGCAGCAGCAGCAGCAGCAGCAACACTGTTTTGCGACGGCTGGGCCATAGGTCGCACAAGTTACAGCAGCACAAAGTATCTCGCTCACACAGCTGTGATGCCAGTGTGTCACTGGAGCCTCACCAACGAACCAGCTTGCTGCAGCAGCAGGCGATCCAGCAACAGCAAACAGGCCCACTAGAGCAGTCCAACCTGCTGCAGCAGCAGCTACAGCAGCAGCAGCAGCTGGATCACCTCAGCATACAACCTGTCCCATTGCTGCCACCAGGTGGCACGTGGCAGCCGCAGCAGCAGTACCCCCAGCAGCAACAGCCGGTGCCCCACCAGCATCACCCTCAGGACTCTCTTCATCCTGAGCGTCAACTGCAGCAGCAGCCCCTGCCGTACCAGCAGCACCAACAACAGCAGCAGCCGTTCATGCAGCAGCAGCTGCCAGACCCTGTGCTATTCCAGCAGATCAAGGCCTGTGCCTCTTGGGCCGACTGCCTGGCCCTGCTGCAGTCACACGGCACAGAGCTCGACGCCATGCTGCTCAGCACCCTGTGCACTCACTCTGTGCACCTGTTCGAGGTACAGCAGTATCACAACATGATGTCAGCAACTGCCGCACACCCAGCACAGGCGTCCAAACAGCACGGCAACAACCCCAGCGAACCCTGCAGCAGCAACCCCAGCAGCGACAAATTAGCAGCTGGCAACAGACACAACAACAGCAGCAGTACCGGACGTTCAGGCGGTACGGCAGTACAGCAGCAGTACATGGCCTGCCTGTCTGGCTTGGCCCTGCAGCTGGCCCTGTCAGGCAGCTTCAGGCCTCAGCAGTACAGCAATGTGCTGTGGTGCTTTGCGCGTTGCAGCTACAGCCTGCCGCTTGCATGGACCCATGCATACCTCAACCAGGTGCGCCGGCGGTGGGCAATGTAGATTTGTGATTCAATGTAGATCTGTATTCATTGTAGATTCAATGTAGATTTGTGACTGTGTAGGTGTATACCTGCGTGGTAGCATGTTCCTGTGTATGGAGTGCAATGTAATTGGAACGTGGCATTTACGAATGTTTGTTGGGTGCAAAGTACCTGTGTGAGTGGTGCGTTGCGCTGGTCCACATATCATGTGCATGCTTGCAGCTGAGTTTGTCCCCTGTTGGCTTTACTTCGGTTTGGACACACCTGCAAGAGCAACACCTGTTGTCTTGCTTGCTTCAACCTTGACCTGCTTCATGTGACACTGCTGCAGGTGCAGCAGCAGCTACAGCAGTTTCCTCCACGCAACTTGAGTCAGCTCATCTGGGCAGTAGCTGCGCTGCAGACGCCTCTGCCCCCTTCATTTCTGCACAGCTTCCTTGCAGCATCAGGAGCCCGGCTGCCAGGGTTTAAGCCCATTGACCTAGCCAATACCCTGTGGGGTTTGGCCAAGCTCGGCGCTACACTGCCACCGATATGGCTCAGCGCAGCCCTTGCTGCGTCGGGGCGGTGCTGGGCGGGGTTCAAGCCGTTTGAGCTGAGCATCAGCGTGTGGGGTTTTGCGCGGCTTGGGGTGCGGTTCAGGCAGCCTGAGCAACTAGCGCCACTGCAGCAGCACCAGCAGCAGGGGAGGCATACTGCAGCACCAGCAGCAGCAGCAGCAGTGGGAGGAGGGAGCGGAGGTAGCAGTGGCAGTAGTGGTACGGTGCAGGCAGCAGGCCTGTCGGGGTTTAGCTGGCTGCTGAGCAGTATGGCTTTGCTGGTACCCTCTATGGGTCAGCAGGAGATTGCCAACTTGCTATGGGGCCTGGCTGTGGGCAAGGCAGCCCTCCCTCAGCAGCATGTGCAGGTATGTGTGTAGGTGAACAGACGCAAATGTTTGTCTGAATCAACTTTCTAGCATTTTGTCTGAATCAACTTTCTAGCATTTTGATCGGCAGCATGTGCAGGTATGTGGGTGTACAAACAGACACCATGTGAACAGACACAGAAGGTTGTCTGGGTTAGCCTTTCAAACCTGCTGATCAGCAGCATGTGCAGGTGTATGTTGCTGTGCATGGACGCACCAGTTTTTGGACTCTCTGATCTGATGAGCTGCTTGTGCTTACAATGTGAGACCAAAACCCTCACTGTGATGTGGTATCAGCACAGAAGACCACTATTTTTGCACAGAGGGAGCGACCCCCAACTGGCCTCCCCCCTCTTGTGCTTGTATCCCCATACGCAGGCCCTGGGGGATCAGCTGTGCATCATCCTCGCACAGTCTCTCTCTTGATATGGCTGTATAATGAATACTGTACTCTTTGCCATCAGCATTATCTTGAATAATTCTCACTTCATCTGCTGCTGGTGACCCCTGCTGCGTAGGCCCTGGGCGGGCAACTGTGCATCATCCTCGCACAGTCCCTGTCCCCCTCCCGCCCCTTCATCGCCTCCCTCACCGTCTCCCTCTGGTCCCTTGCCTCCCTCCACTGGACCCCCACCCTCCGCCAAGCCTCCATCCTCGTACGGCTACTGACCCAGGCGGCTGCCTCAGGGGGGCTGGACATGCGTCACGCGTGTGTGATGCTGTACAGCTTGGGGCGGCTGCGGCTGCGGCTGCCTGCCCCAGTACTGCAGTACTTGATGACTAATCTGGCGGCGGGACTGGCGGGGGCCAGCATGGCAGACCTGCTGCAGGTAAGGGGGGGGGAGGGGGGGAACGGAGGGAGAGGGGGAGAGAGCGGGAGCAGCCGCAGTGGCCGCCCGCACCTGCTGGCCCCAATACTACAGTAGCTGATGACTAACCTGGGGCGGGGGCTGGCGGGGGCCAGCATGGAAGATCTGCTGCAGGTGAAGGGGGTTTGGAGGCACTTGGCGGGGGCAGGTACTGTTTCAACAGCGGTGTGTGTGTTTGCAGGAGTGCAAGGTATTTTCTTGCAGGAGTGCATGCGAGCGGAGTGCTTGCGCACACAGCGTGCAGTGTTCAGAATGCTACTGCTCAGGCTTTTGGCTGGTAGCCAAGGTCCAGGCTGCTTCAGTGCTGCGCTGGGGGTCATTGCTGCTCTTGGTTTGGATGTGTGTGCGGTCGCAGGTGTTGGGAGGCTGTCGGCGGCTGGGCTGGCGGATCAGCAAGCCTTGGTGGCGGGCATTCTACAGGGACAGTCTGCCTGCCCTGCAGCAAGGCTCTGCAGGTGGGTGATGCTCAACCCCCTGCATGAGAGCAAAGTCGACCCTGGCAGGCGATGAACTTGATCTGTGGCAAAAGTGTGTCAACAGTGTGGCAGAAATGTCGTGGAACCCCCCTCCCAATGCCAAGTTTGTGTTGTGCCCTTGAGGTTGTAGTCAGCTGAGCGGCTCCAGTGATTGCATCCATCTGCCTCCCAACTGCTTTTAGAAGCATTCAACTCATTAAATCTTCACACCCTCAGTTTTCAATGTCGCCTTTGCCTTTGCCGCTGGCCACTGCAGGCGAGTTGGTGGGGCTGGCAGCGGCCCTCGCCTCTCACAGCCCCCTCAAACCCACCACGGAATGGTGGGAGGTGTTCTGGGACAGCATGGGCGTGGAGCTTGAGGTCACGCTGCAGGCCAGGGGACTGTCACGCATCGCCTTCACCACCAACCTGCCCAAGGGCAGTGTAGGGCAGGCAACCGCCGCCCTGAAGGTTCACCTGCTGCACCAAGGGGCGGGACAACCGCCAGGTCTGCAGGGAGTGGGTGAGAATGGGATCAGCCGCAGGCGCAGGATGGTGTTGGCGGGGTCACGGGACTTGCAGGCGGGCGGCAGCGATCGGCCCGAAGGTGACAGCGGCAGCGTGGACAGCGGCGGCTGGAGCACGGATGGCTACTGGGGCGGCGGCTACAGCAGCAGTGGTGGCGGCAGCAGCAGAGCTGATGGGGGCCTCCTCAGCAGTCCAGAGGCCTGCTGTGCAGGCAGCAGCAGTGGATGTAGCAGCAGCAGCAGCAGCAGCAGCAGCAGCAGCAGCTACAGCAGCAGCGGCGGCAGCAGTCAGTGGGTGCCCCACCCCTTGGCGTGGGTCGCAATGCAGGAAGCCCTGCACATCGTGACAAACCTCCAAGGTGTCTCAAGTGGGCAGCAGCTTCAGCAGCCGCAGCAGCCGTCACAGCAGCCGCCGCTGCAGCCGTCGCAGCCGCCAGGTGTCGTTACAGCCAGCCATGCTGCAGTGCTCTTATGGGCCTGTGCCAGACTGCAGCGGGTCCCCCCCTGGCCCCTACTTTGGCAGCTGCTGCTGCTTGTGCTGACCGACGTCCACGCCCTAAGCCCCAAACACCTCACCCTAGTGCTGTGGTCCCTCGGCCGCATGATACACATGCGTGGGCGGCACCAGGTGAAGTGTTATAAGGTGATAGAGCCACTGGCCTTGGTTGTACAGTGGCGGCTGAGGGTAGGGCTGGCAGGGGGCCGGGAGGAGCGGAGGAGGTTGGTGCGGGCGCTGCGGTACCTGGCATCACAGCATGGCAGCCTCATGAGCTTGCTGCTGTTGCATGAGGAGGCTGAAGGGCAGGGGGGGACTGGCATGGTGCACTGAGTTTGTGCTGATGGTGCACTGAGGAGAAGCAAGCTTGTTGCTTGGCATGGCAGCCTCATGAGCTTGCGAGTAGTATCAAGCTTGTTGCTTGGAATGGTAGCCTACCATGTTGGCCTCATGAGCTTGCTGCTGTTGCATGAGAAGGGCGAAAGGCAGGGCTGCAGCTGGCGAGGCGCCCTGAATGCGCGCAACCTGCCCGTAGGGTCGGGCGTGGCATAGGTCCCTTCTTGATGCGCTTGTGTACCTTGATTGGCTGGAGCCTGTTGTAGCATTGCTGTTTGCGTGCAGTGCGACCCCTTTTTGCTTCCTGACTGACCTGCTGCTGGCAGGTACGGGGCCAATGAGGATGTTGTCACAGTGGTATTGGATGTCGGTTGAAGGGTTTGCAGGATGTGCAGTGGATGCGGTCTACATGGTTTCTGGCTTATCCACAGCTGGTGTACAGGTGTTGTTCAGGTGGTGTACCATCCTGGCTTCTTTGCGCATGCGGACACCTTGGACTGCATGCCGGGGGGAGGTCCCTCCTATGACAGACAGTGTGGTGTGAGGACTGTGCTAGATGCCTGATTGGGTGTCAGACAGCTCCTGTATTGCATTGAAGGTGACTCAGCCTGTTGGTGCCAGCCTGTCCATGGTGAGACCAATGGCTTACTTCCCTCCCTTTATAGTGCCTGTCTAAGATCTTCCCGCACTGGAACAAGTACCCCCAGGGTGCCTGCCTTGTGATAGTACCTTGGTCCTTGTGTCCTTCCTTGTTTATTTTGTTTTGTCCCCCCCCCCCTCAGGGGTGTGACAAGTGCAAGCCCCTGACACCGGCACACAACACCACAGGGTGCATGCATTACAATACTTACGTATCCACTCAAGACACAACTGTCCAGGGTTGCACAATCACCACGGAAGCATGAGTGCCCATGGCTGAGCACAAGGCACGAGGTCCGTGCAGTTGCCCTGCACAGGCTGCCACCATGTGCATGGGCAGACGGGCACCCCCTCCCCTTCCACCATGCATACGACACCTTCCCACCAACAGCATGCTGAGATGACACTGAGTGTCACAGGGCTGAGACAGCTGAATACTCCGAACCAGCCACTGGGTAAAAGTGCGCCCTTCATGCTGGCTCGAGTTCCCTTGCATACAGTACAGCACAGCTGCCCCACTCTTGCAAGGATTGCAAAGAGTGGCGTGACGCAGCACAATTTGTTCTAACATTGTCACAAGGGCCACAGTCTGACACAGTTGTATGAATCACAAAACTTGTGAAACATTCAACCCAGCCAAACAAGCCATCATACAGTCGATGGCTGCACATCCACCACAAGCGAGCTTATACATACACCACGCAACAGAACCCACAAGTAATTTTAAATAATTGTGTACTACAACTGCACACGCTCCTACTGTGCATAGTAAGTGGTATATACAGCAGCCAATAATAACATTGTAACAATAGTGAAGTAAGCAAGGGTGACAGCATCCACAACTTGGCCCAGCTTCCAAAGCATGCTTGGAAGGCCACGGCACAGGCTGCATGTTGCACACAATGACTAATGGGTGTTTCCAGACAGGCCGCAGCCTCTGAGCACCGTCGCCAAGGATGCTCCACAAATTGATCTGTGCACAAACCCGGCGCCAGCACTTGTTGCTGGGCCCATCTCCCTGCTTCCAAACAGGCCGATATCACAGCTTGGGAGATGCCCACACAGCATGAGCAACCCATCACCGTCCCCCACAGCCGCAATCACACTTTCGGGGTGTGTACACCCCTCCCCAGTTGACAGAGCACTTGCACTTGATGCTGCTGTAAACGCAGCGTGCAACACAGGGTTCGCACAGCCCACGAGGCACTCCAAGATAGTCTCCCGGACCCTACAGCAGGCACCACATGTTCTCACCAAGAATGCAATCGATAGGTAGTACACACCACACCACCCATTACACTTTGCGGCAGCTCTTTCTTATTAGTACACTGACAGGTGCATGTTCAACAACACATACACAGTAGCAGAGTGGTTCAGCCTGCTTTCACAACCACCCTTTCAACTTCCACAACTTCTCCGTGTGCGGCAGCAAACATGCAACGAAAAGATGCCGCATGGAAAACCTCAGCACCACAACAATCACGATCACCACCACCACGTCCACAACAACCACTATCTGCACCAGGCTCACCACCTGGACACAGCAGTTCAACTGACGGCAGGCTGCCACCAACCCTCCAGGGCCTGTTGACTTGAATCCCACCCAGGAAAAAGAAAAAGAAAAAGAAAAAGAAAAAGAAAAAAAGCACTGGGCACTGCCCCACACAGTGATGGCATCTACACCCTTGCCTGCACCGCCCACGTATGTGCAGCACATCGGGCGGCAGCATGGGGGGCCACACAGTGGAATGCACACAGTTCTTGACCCCTTTCACTAATCTGGGGTGCTACCTTGCATAGTAAAAATGTCAGGTGGTGTACAGCACAAGTGCGCCATACAGCCAGCACACAAACACAACACACACAACGCACCTCAAACAACCACATGGCCAACTCGCGTGAGCATACCATAACATGGGCAGTGCACACCAGTGTTTCTCCACGTGTTGCCCACTGACAACAGCACACCCGTTCACCGGCAGTGTGCACCAGTTTTTCCTGCACAGGCAAGCCTTGTACAGCAGACCAGCGTGCCCTCTCTTACAGAGAAGGCATGTAAACACCGGTACAGAGAAAATACCCACACATAAGGGACGGCAGAAGGGCGCAGTGTAGCAGCATGTGCTCAGGCTGCCAGCTGCATCCACTGGTAGCACACCTAACTCAGGTGCACAACTCAAAAGGCATGTGTTGCAAGATGCTATGTAGTACACCTTCCAAGTACTCAAGCCAACTTCGGCCACCAGACATGTCAATGCAGCACTGCAAGACTGCGGCACCAGCACATGACCATGCCTTGACCGTATGTGTGACTGTGCAGTGCGCGGAGTCATGAAGCAACTGCACCAAGACTGCTCCTGCACACACCCAATGTGCCACCAACCGACCCACCACCCGACCCTGCAAATCCTCAAGACAAACTCGGAATCCAGAAATCTCAATAAAGCAAACATGACTGCATCTTTTGCAGCACCAGTACACGACCATGCCTTGACCGTATGTGGTAACTGTGCAGTGCACTGTGAAATGAAGCTACTGCTCTGGCGCACACCCAGTGTGCCTGTACCTGACACACCACAGACTCCAATGCTGTCTTGTGTGCGATACCCTATCAGCCTCTTAGCTTACGAAAGAGCACTCAGGCACTTCCACGACCAAAACAGAGAAGTACACCTGTAGCAGTAGTAGGGAGCAATGGGCCACTCCAGCAAGAAAGGCCACAAAAAGGCATGGCAATGCACAGCCAGGTCACCGACCTGGCAAGAAAGAGGCTCTAGAGCATGAGCACCACCCTATCCCTATCAGCCTATCAGCCTCTTAGCTTATGAAAGAGCACTCAGGCACTTCCACGACCAAAACAGAGAAGTACACCTGTAGCAGTAGTAGGGAGCAATGGGCCACTCCAGCAAGAAAGGCCACAAAAAGGCATGGCAATGCACAGCCAGGTCACCGACCTGGCAAGAAAGAGGCTCTAGAGCATGAGCACCAGCAGGACAAGGTCCACGTTCCCTCTCACAAAGCAACCATTTGGACAGCAGGCATTGCCATCCTGACCGGCGCGGTGGCCGCGTGTGACAGATGCTCTCAGAAGCACAACTGCACACATAGTTGAATTGACACATTTCCAATAGGGAACGTGCACGCTCTCCCTCGCAGTAAGTAACAACACACTCAATATCCTTGTTGCGCCCTCACAACACGGCGTGTCGCGGTGACACAGCTGTGATACCCCAAGATTGCCCTCACATCACATCGCATAAAACTCAAAGCTGGATGCTCTCAAACACCCTGGTGGCTGCACACTCTAGCTACTAGCTAATAGCAGTGAAGTACACTGCGCCATTGCCCAGCAAGAGACTGTGCTGGCAACCTGAAACCTCTGCGGTCAGGTGTGCCTGGCACTACTGTCCACTCATGCCTCATGAGCAGAGGCTCTGCTGAAACACACTTCCCTCCCTGCCTGACACCAAAAACACTTCGGCCCCATACCAGACGTCTGCCGTCAGGATGGGAACGTCTGAAAGTGTACTTGACTCATTGAACCTCTCCCAGGCTTGCAACACACTCAAGCAGCGCCCACTCCGTAATATCACCAGCAACAGCAGTGGGAATCTGGTGCTCTCAAAGCATGCGTACTTTCTCACACAAGGGCAGGCGCCATTTGGGCACCAATCCTTCTCAGCCCCAGTACTGATCAACACAAGAAGCAGAGAGCAGTGTGAGCACGAGGCCTGCATGGCATCCACACTTGATCACACAAACAGTCACTCAACTCTCCAGCTGAAGACCCCTGTCCTAACAATCCACATGTACGTGTGCACGCCTGTCAGCAGCGCTAGCATATGACCAGGAAAAGAGAGAGACGCTACAGCAGATGCTGTAAGAAGACACATGCACACCCTAGTGTGCCAAAGCTGAAGCTCAGCTCCCCTTGCTCAAGCCAACAAAGCAACTGCCATCAGCAACTAGCATCAACAAAAAGTAACCCCCGTCAGCAGGCCTGCGTGCAGAAATGCTGCCAGAGGGCTATGGCCCATATTCCAAGTCCGAAAATGTCAGCACAGACAGCAGTGCACGCTCCCGAGCAGGGTTGATCGTACGCGCTGTCTCCAACCTGCCGAGAACGCTGTCGCTCAAGAGAGCGGAATCTCTAAAGACCGCCACCAATTAGCAGACGGCAGCATTGTAGCGTGGCATAGCCAAATCAAGTCGCATGGTGCGCGTCATGGGTACACGCGACAAATCTGCTGCACAAAACATAAACGAAATGACACCGGAAAGAAAAGAGCTTCCGATTGACCTCTGCCAGGCAGACAAGGATCGCAGACGCACACGCTTCGACCAAGAGACCTGCATGACAAAATTGGAAAAATCTAAAGCACCAACCCGCAGAATAGAGACAGCCAACCCACAAAAATAGAGACAGACACCAATGCTGAATATGCTACATCTAGACAGTGCGATACAGGTGCCTCTCAAAGCACGCCTGTGTGCAATTGTAAAATTGCGTACAAGCAACACTCCCCAGCAGATCAACTGCCAATCACCACCCAAAGCTACATGATTGCGTGCGCTCACGCCGGCATCGCCAGCAAAGACATATTTCCGCACCAACCACCACGAAGGCCACTGTGCCCTGTTGCGGCAACAGCCCTGACGCACAAGCTCAAACGTCTTGAGGCACGTGGTGGAGCGGTTGATACAAACAACACAGCAGCCAGATACACACAATCTCACATATGCTTGCCTGGTTTGACTTTCACACGGCTGACTTTCATGGCTGACAGGATGATCCTGGATGCCTTGCCTGCATGGCTAAATCGTCAATGGCGCACATTTGTACATGACCACACGAGGCCCCTCTTGCTCAATGCTGAACAAGCGGCCGTCCCACCAGCAAGAAAAGAAATACAAAGACCTGTGTCAATGTGACAGTCTACAAGCAATCTTGCATCACAACGACAGCCCTATCAGCGGCTGGCAGCAGCAGCACGGCGAGCACCTTGGCGCCACAGTACCTACCTGCAAAGGCAACATACAGATTCCGCATAGGAAGCAAGGACAGCCTGCTGATGCCCCAGGTACAAATTGAGCATCAAGGGCAGCCATCAATGCCCCCCATACCGCACAGTCGCCGCAGGGCAGCCTTGCAACACTGAAATGATGCATCTGCCCCCCTGCAGGCCGTTGATTTGTAATCAACCCCTCTCGTCCTTGGTCGACCCAGCAGCGGCACACAAGAAGTGCTGCATTGAGGCTTCTAGCCCTGCCAAGAGTGCAAACAGAGAAACAGCGCTGGCTGAAATGCTGTAACAGAGGCTGGGCAACTGCACAAGGGGTATAGCATGGAGCAGGTGTTGATGTGACAATCACACACATGTAGGACACATGTGGGACACATGGTGGACACACACTCGGTCGCATGAAGGATTCCCTGACCTGCCCCAGCTGACGCACAGCTGGGTCAACGGTGCCATGAAATGCCAGCGGCAGCAGCAGTAGGTAAGCAGATATGCTACTAAAGCAGCATGGACACTTTCTGACAGCAAAACGCCATCACCTTGCGCGCGACATGATGTGAATGGCAAGCGTGCACGTTCCAGATGCATCAAAGGAGCCTGCCCTTAGCTGGCACACCTGTACAGACATCAAAGCTGAAGCAGCACGATCAGCATATCAACATACCCAAGCAGAAAAAGCACCCTACACCCAGTGCCGTATTGGCAGCAAACACGACCCCCTCCAAGCGCCAGTGATGCTGGCTATCAGCGGCACTGAATAAGATCCCCCTGCATAACATGCGCATGCATGCTGCTGCCATTCACACTGCCTGAAGTGTCACACTTTGGCATCAGCTTTTCACACAATTTGTCGGCAGGACACACACTCTGTACATGGCTGACGTAGAAATCAATGCACCTGCGCAACAGCCACACCCCAGCCTGACGACTGGGGTTTGACCTGAACTGCCCAGACATACCATTCGACAGACGCACGGCAATACCGTCACCTAAGGCAGAGATTGGAGCAACATTCCCAGAGTCACGTCTCCCTACCATTTATTCCCGGAAGCACTCTCCCTATCTGCAGCAGCTGCTGCAACTGCAATGCTGCAAAGGGACTATCTGTCACTCAACCAAGCGAAGCAGCAGGTGCAGGCTTGACCCAACCACCTGCTGTTGCCCTCGACACAGCAGTTGCAGCAGCTGCTGCAAACATGTGCTGGAACCACCATCCAAACCAGAGAGGGCACGCACACAAAAGAAAGCCATGCTATGCAGACATGAGCCCCATTCTGCCTTTCAGCCAGGCGGCCCCTAGTCTAACACATACATCACAGCAGTGTGATAAAGTAGCCTATACAGCAGATGATCACTCAGCCAGCAGCTGATCTGCACAGATGCCATGCAACAGCACCTACAAACACACACACGGAATCGCAAATCTCCTGCAAAAGTCAACCAGCCCATACCACCCTGATAAATCACCACAGCTGATGTGCTGCCGCCAGAGCACACACCAACCCAGCAGAACATGCCACACACCTAGACCTTGCCACCTGAGCCCCCTAGCCTGCAGCCCGGGTTGGTGGTTGCTAGGCCAACGGGCAAGCACAACAATAGTAAGGAGAGGCTCTTGGCTGAAAGAGATATGCTGATGAAAAGAGAGGCTACTCCTGGCATTGCCTAGCATGCAGCGCAGCATCTGGAAGCAACATGCAACCAACCTTTCCCCCTGCACCTCACATGCAAGCCTTCTGGAGCTCCGCATCTGAAAAGCTCCGTGCACCCACCGCCCACACACGGACGGTGCCACAGGACGCACACATGCGAGTGCGCTTTGACTGCCTGGAACAGCAGCGCAGACAGAAGATGCGGCATGCCGGCTGCCTTCTCAGAAAGGAATGCGCGTCTGCCTTGGACAATCAAGCAGCATGTGCTGCCACCCCCAACCACACAGTGTCACTTGCGCATGTGCTTGACAGAGCTGATGCACACTACCTTGCATACTTGCAGACACACAGAGCCTGGACAGCGATGCAAAGCACTAACTACGCACATGCTACACCACTGCTAAACGCTTGCAGTGGTGTAGCAATCGAGGCAGACACACGCAAGGCTTGAATCAGCAGCCCCAAAGCCCCAACCCGACGCGCACAAGCATTGGCAGGCTGCAAGCTGCAGCTGTAGCTCAGACCCTCACACTGCTCAGCCAGAAGTTGTACACCAGTGTGCACAAAGATGGTACCTCCTGACAGCGCCGACAACCCACAGCGTCAAATAGAGAAAGTAGCCCTATGATCGATCCAAGACTGCCAAGAACCCTGCCTGCGCATTATCAGTGCTCCAACAACAAACGCATGACCCACACAAAGGTATGCTGCAGCCAAGTGATGCTCCAAGAGGAAACACACAGCCACCAAGGGCAGTACAGTATAGGAGGCCTCAAGTGTGACCTCACGCAATGATTGCGAGCACATGGCCGAATCCAGCATCATCTCACTTGCCTCACTTCCTGTCACTGAAGGTTGACCAGCCGCCCCTTCTGCCCTTTCTTAGCCATCTGGCCCCTCAACCCATGATTGGCTCCTCAGCCCATGAGAACAGGGTGGTAACCACCTGACCCATGTGCGGAGTGACTCAACCCCATGCTCAAACAACTCATACAACTGCAACCCAGCCCCTGCCTGCCATCTGAGACAGGCAGATGTTTGATTGCAAGGTAAGAAAGCCAGACAGCCCAACCCCCTTTCGTAGACTCCAAAACCCTGCTTGCTGTGCTTCTCTGTGGTACTGCACCTCAAGCACAACTGGCACCAGACCCCTGTCAGCCACATACTGTTTGTGCGCAGCAACCCATGGCCGCCACAACACCATTAGGCACACAGAAAGCCATTGCTAAACAACCCCACCAGCAGAAATTCAACAGAGCATCAGGCTTGGTCCACAACACAGAAGACTAAACCCCACCCCGCCCATATGCAAGGGTTCACAAAGCTCACGCCCTTCCATGGCAACTCATATTTGAGCTCAAGGCTCCACAGCCGACCCAAGGCTTTCCCTCCCAACCCATCCAACATCCCAAGGCGCACGGCGTGATCGGACACGGCTCAGCCAACCCTACCCAGCTGCCCCACAACGTCAGTGAACCACTGCACTCCAGCGCCATTAGCAGCCCCCGCCTGCTGCTGCAGCTGCTGCAGCATCGGCACCATCTGAGCGCCAGCACCATTGGCAGCGGCGGCCACTGCAGGAGCAGGTGCTGCTGCGCTGTCGGCCAGCGCCTGTGCAGCAAACGCTGCAAGCCCCGGGAATGCCGCCATTGGCAGGATCAGCTGCATGCCCCTGTCGAGATCCTCAGCCCCTCCCATAGCCGTCAGCTGCTGCATCAGCCCCTGCAGCTGCCGCACCTGCATTGCGGCTGCGTCCATCATCAGGAGGTATGTGCGCGACAACACGGGCCTGATGTTGTGGCCGCTGCCAGCAGCTGCTGTCATCAGTGGGAAGAAGCCCTGCAGTGCTGCACCCAGGGCGTTAGGGGCGTTGTGCTGCAGCAGGAAGTCAAGCTGCTGCAGCAGGGCCTGCACCATAGGGGACACCTGGTTTGCGGGGGCCGGTGCTGCTGCTGCCACGCCTGCAGGTCCTGCAACAGCCCCTGGGATGGGCACCATAGCTGCAAACTGCGCTGGAGGGTGTGTCTGTCCTGCTGCTGCTGCCCCACCTTGCTGCCGCGCAGCCTGTTGAGGGTTCACCATCTGCGGCGCAGGGTGTGCAGCGCCCGGAGCGGCAGGGCCTGCCTGTGCCTCCTGCGTGCCCGCAGATGCTGCAGCAGCCACAGCCACGTTGAGTGCCAGGCCCCCTGAGCCCCGGGCGTGAGCTGCAACCCTGGCAGCATAGGCGGCTGCAGCATCCCAGCTGGACCCCTGGCTACCCTCAAACTCCCGCCCCTGTGTGCTGTAGGCTGGTGCTGCAGGGTGCAGCCCAGCGGATGCAGCGCCCTGGACGCTGGGCAGGTTTGTAGGCACGTCCTGGGGCCCGCCAAGGGGCCAGCTGTGCTGCCTGTTGACTGTGGGGTAGGCAGCTGTAGAGCCTGGGGTGCTAGACCTTTCGAGAGGCCTGTGCACTGATAGTAGGTGACCTCCCCCCTGTGTGCCTGTGCTGCTGCTGCTGCCGTTGCCGCCCATGTTTAGGAGTGCGTTTATTGCAGCGTCTGTGGCAACCGCCACTGCATCTGGCCCTTCACCTGCTGCAGCAGCAGCACCCTGCATGCTGTGTGCTGGTGCTGAGGTTGCTGGTCTGAGCAACTGCAGCAGCAGCTGCCTCCGCCTGTCTTGGTCCTGCGGGCCCTGCTCTGCCAGCTGCTGCAGCTGCACCTGTGGCTGCAAGAAGGGGCTGGGCAGCCTCATGGGAGGCATTGTGGAGGTTGTGCTGGTGCTGCCAACAGCTTGCTGGCCCCCTGCTGCAATCTGCTGCTGCACAGAGGCCTGGGAGGGCTGCCCTGCCAGGGCGCCAACCTCTGAGAGCCAAGGCGCCTGCCAGCTGCTGCAGCCTGCAGAGAGTGCTGAGGGCGCTGCTCCTGTGTTGCCGCATGCTGCTGTGGGGCCGAGGTGTCCACCTGCGCCTGTTGCTGCTGGAGGTGGCTGGGGTGACCCAGCAGGAGGTAGCTGCAGGATGCAGGGCCCCCCTGCATGAAGGGGACTCAGCGGTGAGTCTATCTGCAGGAGGGCAGTCAGGGTCGGGGAGCTAGGGACTTCCATATCCTCAAGCAGCCAGGTCAGGTCATGCTGCTGCTTTTGCGGCTGCTGCTGCGGCATCTGCCGCTGGTGAGCACCACCTGCTGCTGGTGCTGGTGCTGCTGCTGCGCCTGGGTTGTAGTCACTGCCAAAGCCCTGACCCAGAAACAGTGCTGAGCCAGGGGAGCTGCCGGATGCTGCATAGCCCTGAAAGCCTGCAGCACCGCTGCCGTACTGCTGTGCTGCGTCCCGCGCGCCTGCAGCACCAAACTGCGCCCACACATCTTCAGTGGCTGCAGCAGTGCCAGCGCAGCCGCCGAGGAACACACGCTCCTGCTGTGCCTGCCCATGCTCCTGCTGCTGCTGCTGCTGCTGCTGCTGCATAGCTGCTGTGGCGCCATAGAAGGAACCGTCCATCTGACCGGTGTGCTGGAACTGCTGTGGGATCTGCTGCTGCTCAAAGCTGTTGTTGGGGTATAAGTTTGGGGTACTGCCTGCGAGATATGGGGAGGGTTGAGTGGCCTCTAGACCCAGGTCTGCGGCAGAGCGACCAAACAGGCCTGCCTCTGTTGCAGCTGCCACCTAGTGAAGGCAGAGGGCAGACAGCAGAGGGCACAGCAAACATGCATTCAGTCACCAAGGGAGCATGGCCGCGTGCCAGCACAGGCCGCCTGCGTTGAACGCAGATGCTGCATGATTTCCTGTTACTACACAGGCAGCCTCTCTATCTGTAGCGCTGCAGCTGACCGCCGTACTGCGCAACTGGGCAGCACATGTGCTTGCGCCGGCACTGCTGGAAGTGCACGTGTTGGGTGTGATCCTGTGCAGGCCAGTGAAGGCGTTCACAGTCGCCCCCGGGCATCATACACCGCATCAGACATCAAAGCGGAATGCCCACCCTGTGCAGCCTCCACAGCATTCCGGCCAATTTATGCAGGCATTGTTGCGTCCATGTTTTGCTGGCAGTTGCAGCTGGCTATTTCACCCCTACAACTGAGACCAGTGGTGCACCCCAATACTCCTCTATAGTACATCAGGCACCCCTCCAGCACTGCAGGAACAAAATTGGCCAGTAACTCCAACCTGAAGTTCATCAGGCACGCACTCACCAGGGTTGAGACCTTCTGTTTAAACTTGCTCAGGCCTGCAGACTGCCTCTTCTTCAGGACATACTCAGCCTTCAAAGGGTCGGCCTGTGGGTTGCTCTTGGGGTCAGACCCTTTGCCCCTGCCTCCCGTGCCCCTACAGACACCACAGGGATACAGACAGCAGCAGTGAGATCTTTCTTGCAGCCGCCGCTGCTGCTAGCTGCACACAGTGCCTGCATTGGTTCATTGGAGCAGCCAGGGCTGGGTGATGGCTGCAGCAACAAAGCAATGCAATGCTGCTGTGTCCTGGTGTTGCAAGTGATGCTCGGGCCACAACAAGTGCCACGCATGAGGGCTGATGGCACTAAAAAACTAAGCCAGACCAGTGTAGAGCACAGGAAAGTAATGAGTATCAATGCCGCCACACCTGCGGCATGTGCAGAGTGCCAGGCTGAATGTGAGCAGCGGCTCTGGCAGTCCAAACAGCATCTGGTGTCCAGCAGTAATCTTGTCAGACGACATACCCAGCACGGCGACAAACGCTGCACGAACAAATCAACATGGGACAGAGTGGTCCGTCAGTAAGCAAGGATGCTGCTTGGGGCTCAGTCCTCAGGGAATGGGTGCATACGGCATCCCACAGCGTGGGTGGATATTTGACTGACTGCAGTGTGCACACTGCAATGGAAGTAGTCAGCAAGTGCTGAGGAGCGAACCCACGTGAGTGAAGTGATCCAGGATGCATCTCACACACTGCAAGTTAGTGCTCGAGGACACAATGCTGTTTGACACCAACAGTCAGCAGTGCAGCAACCCACCTTCCTGTTGCACCGCCCCGTCCTGCTGCATCTCCTTGCACTGCTGCAGCATGAGCTGCATACGCCATCGGCCCCTGTGTGCCTTTGCAAACTTTTCAAGAGTTGAGTACTTCTCTTGAGGACTATCATCCTGCCCTGTCGACGTTGAGGAGGTCATTCCAAGACCTTGCTGTCGGGCCTCCCAGGATCACTGCAGCAGCACCTTGGGGGTGCCACCTGGCCCACCGCTGCTGGAGGCTGAAAACCGCGCTCAATGCAATACCCAAAGTGTATACAACACCTACGCGCTGGCGTGGTTGCCAATGAACTTGAGTGGCCTGCAGTGAAGCGTGGCAGGTGGGAGCGATGGTGTGAACAGCGCACTCAAGGCAGAGTTCGCCTGACAGTTGGCAGAAGGAGTTTCTACGTGGGTCAAAGTGTGCCTTGTACGCTGCGACTTGCGGATGCAGCGGCCACAATGCGGATGCAGGTGTGGTGCGCAGTGAGGCCCCTCTCCCTGAAAAAGTGCAAACTGGTCGCTCCTCCTACCTGCCCCCGCACCAATGTAAGGCGTCAGCAGAGCAACCTTTAACACCAGACTCACCCTAATTGAAGGCTCCAGGCACTCGTGCACTTGTTGGGCCCACTGTCTCGATGCAGACGCTATTCTGACGCCGTTTCCGGACCCTAGAGATGGTATGTAAGGAGCATCAATCATCGCCGATGGCGACTGCGCCATCAGGGGTTGTGCGGTGGGGGTTACACCAAGGGGTTACACTATTCCCTTGCAGGAGGGGTTACAGTGGGGCTGTTATCCCATGCCGTGGGCGGAAGGAACTGGGTGTCGATGTAGAGGACTAAGTTAGATGGCCTTGAGACCTTTCTGTTGTTGATCCTGTGCATTGCTGCAGGCAAGATGTGTTGGTGTCAACTTTCTGATCTTGTGCTGTCTCGACTCTGTCGAGACCACACAAGCCCCTTTGGGTAGCTTGCGGAATGGACACATTTAGGCCCTGGAAAGCAAGTTTGTCTGTCTTAAAGCCCCAACAGATGCTGTTGTGGTCAGCTGCACAGCACTGCATGCACAGCACTGCTTCAGGCAAATACGATGGGAACTGGCCCACGTGCACGCCAATCAGTGTGCACGTCACACGCCCTGATGTGCCATTTCGGGTATCATAGATGCCACAACAACGCTTCAAATAGTGTCCACGATACCGTACGAAAGAAGAGCGGAAGGGGAGGGATGGGTTGTGCACGTACTGCAACAGCAGTGACAGAGACTTCCTTTGCATTGATGATGGGCAGCAAAACGGCATGTGACAAGGTGTTGAACCAGTTCAAAGACTTGGAGGCCGGGCGCAACCCAGCCAATGTGCCGATCAGAGCACCACACAAGTAGCACTAGTCGCCAGTACTGGCGACACGGTGCAGCACGCTTGCGCATGCATCATGTGGTCTATACAAGCATGACTGGTTACTGCAGCTGAGCACCACCAGGGAAGAAGTGACGCTGCTTTGCAGCCACAACTGTCGCCGGTGCGGCACCGCCTCGCTGATAAGCTGCAACACATTGCACAGGCAAGCTGCACCGCTGGTGTCGGGCCCTGCAGGCAGCTGCCCCGGGGCCGGCCAGAGCGTGGGTGCCACCCTCGTGCTACGGGTCAGCAGCATTCATGTGACAGATGCTTGCACCGTGATACCAGACAAGCATTGACGCAGCTTGGCAGGCCTTTGCCTGAGCAAAGTGTGAAAGCAATCTGGCTGCAGTGTGTGCACACATGTGCAGGTGTCGCCTCTGCCCAGGCCTCGTCCTCTGTTCAGGGCTGAAAGGCAACATGCTACTCAGAGAGACGTTGCGTTTGACACTGTATCGGCTGGGTGGTCTACACTGGTGTCGTCCAGGTCAAACATTGTCGGGATATTCCTCGGAAATGGGCAAAATAGAGAGCCTTTGATGACACCATTAATTAACGTCCTATCCCTCTTTGGCCATTGTAGTGGGCATGTTCACAGCAGGGGCGCCATGGTGACAGCTCCACAACACCTCGGGCAGTAGCATCAACGATGCATTTCAGCCACCACTTGGCTGAGACGCTGCTTCCCGAGTGGAGGCAGCACTACATCAACTATGAGGCCCTCAAAGATAAGCTCAAGCAGGTGAGGCAGCCCATGCTCGCACGCATGCTGGACAGGCTGTGCAGTGAAGAAGTCGTTTGGCAATGGGCCCCAGCGTCCCTGTGCTGGCCACAGCAGTGGTCAGTGCTGACAGCTGTAATGCTTGCAGGCCAGAGATGCTTCAGATGAGTTCCTGGAAGCAGCGCGGCCGCTGGCCACCTCTCTGTCCATACCTCGGTCAGTGTCACAACAGTCCGAAACAGTGCTGCACGCTCTGCAGCACAGTCTAAGACAGCAGCACGAACAGGAGCATGTGCAGCAGCAGGCTGATGGTGTGCTTCAAGCCACATCCAGCTTGCAACAGCACGGGCAGCAGCGGGCCAGCAGCAGCGGCGGCAGGCCTCACAGTCCTGCCCACCTGAGGGTGCCAGCAGCGTTGCAGCTGGACGGTGGCCCAGCCGAGCAGTTCCTGCAGCTGCTTCAACAAGAACTGAATAAGGTACGCAGGTGCCTATGCTCAGCAGCACCATGTGCGTCTGCAACCACTGTTGCTGTGTGCCTTCAGCGCTGTTTCTGTATCCACAGCTACGGCACACTTGAGGAGGGTCACACCAACTGCTTGGGCTGCTGCGCCCAATGCAGCACAGGAGGTTCACTTCATAAGCACCAACCCAGCAGCAGCAGCATCAGCAGCAGAGGGGGTAGTCACAGAGTGTCATAATGCGCATTGGCTGAACCACAGCGCGGCTCTTCGTCCGCTGCAAGCATAGCAGTGCCGACCATACTTGCAGTCTTTGGTGCCGAAACTGTGGCAAACTGTGGCAAATCAACCACTTAACACGTGGCGTCATCATGTGGTTGACTCATCTTTTCCTGCAGGTCCGTGACTTCATCACAGCACAAGGCAGCAGCTTGCAGGAGGAGCTGCAGGCCCTGGCAGCAGCAGCACCGCAGTTGTCCCTGCAGGACTGCCGGCAGTTGGAGCAGCAGGCACATGAGCTAGGCAGGCAGCTGCTGGCCCTGGAAGCCTACATGCACCTCAACCAGATGGGCTTTGTCAAGATCTGCAAGAAGCATGACAAAGTGAGTCCTGCCGCAGGTGCAGTCCGGGTTTGACAACGATGACGTTGCTTCAAACAGGTTGGCAGCTGGAAGCAGCCATAATGAAAGGCTGTGACAGCAGCCCCCATTGCCAGGAGCGGGTGTCGAACTCAGTGGCCGTGATTTGTTGCGGGCTGAAGCTGCTACTACAGCTTGAACTCAGCCCACTTCACACACACTAGTGCCTTCAGCGCCAAGATCCGTGGGGCTGGACCTCCTGTAAGTACCGGCTCCCCAGAAAGCCACAGACACCTTGAACCAAACCTATCTTCATTCCTGTTCCTTCCCCTGTTTCCTCAGCAACCTACTGCTCTTGTCAAGACATTCCTGTGCACGGCCTGGGTTATCCGGCTCCCTTGCAGGTTGCACGGCCTTGCCATGCCAAATACTGCAACCGTAACTGCATCCTTGTCCTGGTGTGCAGTGCCTCCCTGAGTCACCCATATGGCACCTCTACCTTCACCATCTTCAACGGTCACCCTGGCTAGACGACAGCACGCGGCAGTACATGTGGGCGGCACTGAGCAGCTGCTACTACCACCTACACGCAGCCAGCATCTACAGCAGCAGGGAACGCCAACAGCAGCAGCAGCAGGCGCGGCAGCGGTGTGCAGGCCTCCCGCCACTGCCGCCGCAGCATCAGCAGCAGCCACCATTGCCGCAGCAGCAGCAGCAGCAGCAGCAGTCATCGCTGCCGCCACCACTGCAGCAGCAGCAGCAAGCTACTGCAGGCAACATGCAGTCTCAGGCATCAAATAGCAGCAGTAGCAGCAGCATCAGCAAGGCGGCTGGCGGCCTTGCAGCGGCCTTTGGGTCTGCCATGGCAGGTGCAGCTAGTGCTGTCGCCGGTGCTGCAGGCGCCTCTGCAGCAGCATTAGCAGCAGCAGCAGGGTCAGGAAGCGGCCCTCCTGTGTCACAGCCTAGCTCTGGGCCGGCAACAGCAGCAAGCCGTGCACCGGACGGCACGGAGGGTGAAGATACTGTGAGGATCACACGGAAGTTCTGGGTGCAGGAGTCGGATGTGTCAGCTGTGATGTACTTCATCCTGCAGCATCTGCCACTGCTGCCAAGCACGTCTCACTCTGTGGCTGCAGGGAGAGGGGCAGAAGGCAGTGGGGATGGTGTCACCGCTGCGCTTGGCGGGGGTCAATGGTGGCACCAGCAACCGCAAACACAGCAGCAGCCGCAGCTGCAGCCGCAGGGGCAGGGGCAGCCACTACACAAGCAGCAGCAGCAGAGCCGCGGCAGCACCAGCAGCTTAGCACCTCAGCAGCAACCACACCAGGGGCAATCAGGCAGCAGCATAAAGCAGCGGCAGCAGCAGCCGCTGCTGCAGCCGGCGCTTGACGGTTTTACCACTACCCTGCACACCGTCTACTTTGACAACGCAGCGCTGCACCTGTACCATGGAAGGCTGTTCCTGCGGCCACAGACGCAGACCCTGAAAGCGCGGTGGATCGGTCAGGGTGCCAGCGCTCACAGCGCCAGCAGCATGCAGCAGGGGTGTAGTGAGTCAGTGCGCCCGGATAAGGTGGTGCTGGAACGGAAGATATACCGGGAGGGCTGGAGAGGTGGGTTACATCATATTATATGCCTTGTGGGGTGTGGCTGGCAAGGATGGAATTGGGAGAATGCATGCGCAGGTCTGTGCTGGATACTTGCCCTGCCTCGTGGTCAGATTCAACCTTGTGCGTGCAGAGTCGACGCATTGTGTGTGACAGCGTACCTCCACCTGGTGCAAGCATGGCAAGGCAATCATCCTTCCTGATGTGTCGCTGCTTGCTGCTTGTGTCTGCTGCTTGTTGCTAGGCGAGCCCAACACAAAGGACTCGCTGCTCATCGCCGGTGACAAGCTGCCGCAGTATCTGGCAGGAGCCTATACCCTAGGCGATGCCCTAGCTGACCTCTGTGAGGTCCCAGCATGCAAAGCACAGCTCATGCGCGCTTCCAGTACAGTGCAGCAGAAGCAGCAGCGGCAGCCGCTTCAAGTGCAGACGGCATCCCCATTCGCGCAGGCAACCGCAGCCGCAGCCGCAGCCGCAGTTGCGATAGATGGAGGTGGGGATGCAGCAGACGATCAGGCAGCAGCGGCACTAGCAGCTAGCATTCGAGTGCCAAGCGGGTTTGCGATCGGGTCTTTCAGCAGCAGGAGCTTCGATCAGCTGGGGAGTTCTGGCAGCCACCCAAGCCTGCTGCAGCTGCTGGAACGTGAGCAGCAGCAGCGACAGAGCCCAGAGGCCGCAGGACACTCGCTTCATGATGGTGCTGCAGCTGCAGTGGAAGTTGCAGCAGAAGAAGAGGATGACGAGCTGCAGGCAGGGTTTGCAGATGCCTACCTCGACCCGCCAGTGCCAACAGCAGACCAGCTGTCGCTGTTCAACGAGGTCCAGCGTTTTGTCGGCAGGATGCGGTTGCGTCCCGTGCTGCACTGCGTCCTGCGCCGCATGGTGTTCGCCATGCCGTTTGACGATCGCATCCGCATCACGATTGATACCGACGTGACAACGAGACCACTGGTAAGCCCGACCGCTTTCGCATTTTGTGGCGATAGCACCACGGAAGCAATGAAATCAGCCCCGACTGATCTGCCATATCAAGATTTTGCATGCATGAATCGCTTCTCCATTTATTCCTTGCCTGGCCGCTTTCACTTCCTTTTCATTGTGCAGGATGCTCCTCCAGCTGACTGGCAGCACAGCGCTCCTGACAGCAACGGGGTGGACACAGTGCCTCCCGGGCTGCATGCCTCAGATGCTGCATGGGATGCAGTCTTCAGCACACAGTCTCTGGCGCAAGAAGAATCGCCCAGGCACAGCAGTGGCAGGGAGCCCGGCAGTCCGCTGCATGCTGGCGGCAGCAGTGGAGGGGCGGCTGGCCCTGTGTGGCACCCTATGCCATATGCTCTTATGAAGGTGTCCTACAGGCTGCCAGCAAATCAGAACGCTCCAGACTGGCTTCAGCAGGTGATTGGGGAAGTTGCCTCAGCAGACGCATTTTTTACTTTCTGCCCCCCAACCCCTACGCATCGGCCTTGCCTTCGCAGACTGCATTGCACCACCGAGTCGGCTTGGCCCCAGCTTTGCTTTGTCGACTGCCTCCATCACTGCCTTGGCAGGGGTGGTAGTCTGAATGCTGAACTTTCAGATATCCAGCGCCACCATCATCATGGCGTCATGACATGGTCGTCTTGCCGACATTTCAATTCATACAAGCACCCCATGCGTTGGTCCACATAGGAAGTTGGTACATCACTGCCAAAGGGCTATGATGAGGGTGGTGCTGACATTGTGCTGACACTTGTTGGTAAGGATAAGGTGGTGCATCTCAATACAGGGCTATGCTGAGGGTGGTGCTGACGCTTCGTGCTGTGCTGTCCCACGCTGTGTAATGCTGCGCACACCATCCCCTCACAGGTCATGGGGTCAGAGGCTGTCATCCCTGTGGAGGACTGGAGCAAGTTCATCCACGGCTGCGCTGTGCTACTGCCTGAAATTGTGAGGGCGGTACCTTACTGGATGGATGACGAGCTAGTTGAGCTCTCAGTGTCAACCTTGCAGGCAAAGCTAGAGGTTTTAGAGGTTCGCAGGGCAGCGCTCCTGCAGCAGCAAATGCAGGCACAGCACCGGCGCAACAGCAGCACAGGAAGCTTCACGAATCTGGCGCGCACCAGCAGCGGCGGGGTGGGAGAGGGTGCTGCTGGGGCTGCCGGACAGCAACAGCAACAACAGCAGCAGCAGCCCATGCTGCAGCGGTTGAGTGGAAGCTTCAAAGCTGTGCTGAGCCGTGCCAGTAGTGGAGGAGGGTCAGGCAGAAGAGCTTCAAACACTGGCAGCACCGCTGGCGGCGGCAGCGGCAGCGCAGATGTCGGCCTCTTAAGCTTGCAGCAGCAGCAGCAGGGAGAGCAGCCGGGTGTGGGCCAGGTGTCAGGTTTTGGAGAGTTTGCTGCTCCTGCAAGCCAGGCAGGCCCCACCAGCAGCAGTGTCCACAGGCCGTCCCGCCTGCGGGTGACCAGCCAGGATGCAGCAGGTGGGCCGAGGGTGTCCTGGGCAGACGGACACCCGCACAGCAGCAGCTTGGGGGGTGACGGCCCCACGGAGGCAGATACAGCAGGAGCCGTTCTTGCCAGCGCTGGCGGGTGGCAGCACGGGGTGCTGGCTGCGCTGTGGCAGCTAGTACACAGGAAGAAGAAGCCACCGCCGCTGTTCCGGCCTGAGGGCAGCAGGTAAGGGGTTAGCTCCTAAGTTATGTAGTGCTCTAGTGGAAGACATAGGTGGATATTTGTGGCAGCATCTCTGCTACGCGCCTGTCAGCTGAGCATGGTGTTGTCACTGCAGCGTGTCGCACCATTGCCCTTGGTCGATAACCACACCGATATATTTATGAATCAAGTAGCAGGGTGGGTGGATAGAGCAAGCCATGGCATTGATCCAAGCAAAAATTGCGTGGGCTGGTGCAGCCTACGCGTCAGCAACTGGTCCTGCTTGCTGGCAAAGGCTGTCGCAGCTCAAGATAACCTCTGTGAAACCCTGCCACGGTGTTGACATAAACCCTGCCGCCTCTTGCAGGTCCTACCGCCCCCGCCGTTACAACCCCGTGCACCTGATCGAGAGCCGCGAGTACCTTTACTCCGAGGCTGTCTTCCTGAACTGGCTCAACCTTGCCATCACCCTTGCCAGCGTTGCTGTCCTGCTGATGGGCTACAGCAGTATGGCATACGTGAACCCGCTCAAGCGCCCCACGCTGCATGTTGCGGAGATCATATGCTTGCTGATGCTCCCGGCTAGCTGCATCATCGTGGCTTATGCTATACAGAGCTATGTGTGGCGAGGCAAGCGGCTGCACTCCATGCGCTACAGGTGAGGGCCGTGTGCTGAACCACCATGGTTCTTGAAGGCAGAAAACACTGACGGGGTACTGAATAGCGCCGACAGACAGTGTCAGTGCAAAGAGTGCAGCTGGTGACCATTTCGCATGTGGTGGATGCTACACTGTGGAGGAGATTTGGTGTGCAGGAATAATTGACATGCTAGGTCAGATTGGCAGGCACTTGGTCTTGCCGCCAAGCTGAGACACTTGATCTGCACTGTCACTACACTACAGCTGCCACCACAACAGACAGGCTGACGTAAGTGACCGTTACATCTGTGGGGTGTATGGCATGACGCAGATGCACGCTGTGTTGCAGGACAGCAGAGGCTTGCTTTGGTGGTCCCCGTCACTGGCAGCACACATCTGCGCTGGCTGATCATCTGTTGCTGCTGCTGCCCTGCGCTTCCCTGCTGCTGCAGCCGAGTTGATGATCCTGTTGGACCGCTGGCGATGGCGCTGGTGTTTGTGGCGTGCATGGCTGCAGTCATGATGGTCAACATCGCAGATATCGTGCTGCTGATGCGGGCCAGGGATGACCCCGGTGGCGGGGATGAGGGCGGCGACTCGGATTTCACTGCCATTCAAGGCTTGCAGGTGTTGGCTGCATAGCTGCGGCATTGGGGGTTTTCGTGTGTGAGGTGTGTTGTGATGTCAAGGGCTGTGCTCTGTTGCGTCGTGCTGTTCTGTGTGGTGGTGTGATAATCGTGTGGCCTTGCAGGAGCTCCAAGCTAGCTGTCATGTATCAAGTGAGTGCCAGGCTGGCATGCGATCCCCTGCCTGTGAGGGTCAGCATGCCATGAATGGTGTGGAAACTGTGGTTGGGCATGAGCGCATCATGCATCAGCACTGATATGTTGGTAGATTGTCGGATGCATGTATGGCAGCTCGCCAGCAAGTTCTGATGCGTCCTGCCTGGACACTTCCTCATGCTGGAGTAGATTTTTGCTTGCCGCCATGCAAATGACCAAGAGCTGGAAGCCAGCAGCACTTGCAGTGTGTTTCAGACAATGGTCTCGCCGTGTGCCACACGTCAGTGACAGGAGGTCGCTAGTTCCAAGGTTGCCTGGTGTTGATCTTGCTGTGCAGCTCTGTGCAATAGTGCAACGCAGCTTCCATTGGGTGTGCAGATTGCTCAGTGTAGGTGTGTACATACACATGGAAACTCAAGATGCCCCGCGGCATACTTGAACATGACTTTGACATGATATGGCGTGGGAGGAGTTGTCCTGGTTGTTCCGTATGCTGTACACATGTACATGTTGGGGCTTTCTTTTCATGGATGTGCTGCTGTCCCTCTTGTCAAAGCTGCCTGTTTGCCCTTAGGGAGCAGCAGGCAGCCACTACCATGTCATCACAAATGTGCCTGGCGTCCAGATTCCTGGGAAGGCGTGAGCAGTGGTGCTTGCCTGCCCCTTACTAAGGTTCCAGGTAGCTGATGGTTGCTAATGGTGCTTCCAGTTTGCCTGCCCTTGACACATAGTATGTGTGGCTGGGGCGATGTGCCGGCCGCTTGCCCAGCAGCTTAATTCATGTTGTCATGCTTTCATGCTGTGCACCTGCAGCTGCTATTCGAGCGTTGCTGCACATGTTCTTGCTTCTCAGTGTGCAGCCGTATGTCAGGTGTGACAGGCCAGATCTGGTAGTGGTGTCGTGGCCCTCACTCATACAGTGCTGAGGAAGGCACAGGCAGCAGCACGGTATGCAACAAGCGTACACTCCTGGTGTGCGTTTGCAGCCATGTGTGCAGCATGCTCAGGCTCGCTGCATCAGTGGTTCTAATAGGCTTGCCTAGCATGTTACTTACTGGGTCACTGGCCGCTCTGTAGGGACACGGCAATGAAGCCGCACCGTGTGCTTGGTAGGGGTTGCCTCTGACTGCATTCTTTGGTGTTGGTGTGGTCTCAGCAACAGCTACCGTCCCTTGTCATCTAAGGTTTACTAGAAGGGATTCCTGTCAAGTGTGCACAAGCGCTAGCAACCAGGGAGCCCTTGGAACGGGGTACTGCGCGGATTACTCCCCTGCACACCCCATTGACAGATCATGCCATGCACGTCCCAAAGGGTGTTCAGCAGGTAACCCAGCAAGCAGCAGATGAAAGCCGCGGGTTCTCGTTAGTGCTGGGTGATATGGGTGCCAACATTCGAATCGCTCGTGGGCCTTGCGCAGCACGCGTATCTTGGGCGTTTGACAGCCACAAACTGTGCCAAACTGTTGCAGTTCCACACAACCAGCACCAGCCTAACAGGGTACAAAACCTTGAAATACCACCTCAGCACATGCCACGCAGACCGCCAGGACACCGCCAACCCCTTCACACTGCGTTCTCAGCAGTCACGGGGGTCCACCAGTCAGTGCACGGGTCCGGGAAAGCCCCCGCCTTCGCCAGCACCAGCACTTTTGACTTGTTGCTGAGGTATCCCTTGATGTACTTGCTGCTGATTGCCACTGTGAGCATGCACTCCAGTTCATCCATGTCTGGAGAGGCCCCCTGCTGCACCAACACACCCAGGATGACATCTAGCGGCACCTGCTCTGCTGTCTTCTCCTCACACTGCGGCCGCCGTATGTCGTAGACACGCTTGACCAACCTGCATGGGGTGATGACGATAACGATAAGTCAGACGGGCGGCAGCCACACTTGAATCGGTGACACAGCGGGGACTAAACACCAACCTTGGCTAGCTGCTGGGACCATGCTGGTTGCGGGGTGTCAAGATCAACCACGAGTTGCTGCAGTCTGCGGCCACAACGCGGATGCGACAGCAATCAAAGCTAAGCGATGCGCAGTGGTACAACACCAGGAATGGGCGAGCACCACAGCCGCACAGCTAGGAGCAAAGGACAGAAAGGTGTAGCAGTCTGCCGCACCGGGGCTAAAAGCAACGGCAGTACGACGGACGTTTACGCTTGCAACTCACCGCCGGTACACATGGAAGATCAGCAGGTCCCACAGGAGGTAGGTCCCATCAGCAACCATCTTGGTGGTCAGCTCCTGTAGAGGCACAGCAAGCACACAAACTACTATGAATGCGTGTTCAACACATTGAAGGGCAGCGGCTGCCCTTCAAGCACTGGACCACACCAAATGCCTGGAGTGAGGTTGAGGCGCACATGCCTCATACTCTGCGTGACCCGCATGCTGGATACTGCACATAGGCCGGAATGCTCAGGCAGCAACCTGGTACATCCATGTCAAGTCTTTGTCACCATGCAGGCATACAGCATGCAGCTGGCATCTTGGTGGCGACAATGTGATGTGTGTACCTGCATGGAGCGCTGGAAGAGCCCCACATCACCATTATGCATGGCCTCCCTGAACACCAGGTAGTGTGTGAGACCGTGCTGCTGCAGCAGGTCCGTTGAGGGCAGCACACCCTGCAGCATCTTGAGCTGCAGCAAGTGGCAGTCACATACGGCAAGGGCAGCAGGAGCGGCGCTGTTAGTGCTATCTGTCACTTGCGCGCATCCACGCAAGCAGAGGCGCCTTGATTGCTTGAAGGAACCCACCAAAGCACCTCAACCGGACCGCAGAAGGGAAGCCGTTTTATGCAGGCTGCTGTCCCACCCTGGAGATGCACGGACGGCCGGCCTTGTCTGCGTCAACAGGTTCTCGAACATACACCAGAAAGCCCATGCTGCTGTTGCAAAGCTACATTAGGCGCTACAGACAAAAACCACCACCCCAACGGCTCCACTCACCGGCACCAAGAACCGCAGGATGGTCTGCATGTTCCTGCTGTCCCGAGGGCATTCAGCAAAGGCGCGCTCCAGCAGCTGCAGACCCTGCAGGATGTGGCCGCTGGACACCTCTGTGCGCCCGAGGTAGAAGTAAGCCGACACCCGTGCTGACGCAGGCATGTTCTGCAGCAGGAAAGCAGGAGGGTGCGGGTGGTGCAAGGGTGTAGCAAACCACGGCGTCAGTACAGAGCAGGCAAAGCAAGCATGCTGTCCTGTGCAGTTCGATGCACACAGACGGCTCAAACCCCATGTACCTGCTGGCATGCGGCCCCAGCACGCTGGGACGCACTCGTGCCAGACAACTGCTGCACCAGGACAATCCAGTCCTGCTGGTACGGGTAGCTGACATCCATCAGGACAGGTGACAGCCCTCAGCCCTTTGCCAAGTCCCTTGCCCGTCCTTTATACCGCAGCACGCCTGCTTTGGTGCAGAGTGCACTAAGCAGAATGTTGGGTGACAGCATGCATGCTGGCAAAGTGCTAGGTGCCGCCTAGCGTGCATGCTAGCAGCATGCATGCTGGCACAGTGCTAGGTGTATGAGCATGTCCCAGCCGTAACAAACATCTGAACTCTGCAACAGCAGAGCAACAGCGACAGCAGCAGCACCAGGGTCTCACCCGCATGATGTTGGCAGAATAGCGCTCGTTGAAGGTTTTCAACATTTGCGTGCACGCCTGCATGTTGTTGAGCTTGGTATACACCTGCAGGACAGCAGCAGCACAGGCAACGATTGATTCAACACATGCCAGGCTGAACCAAAACACGGATCCTCTTGTGGTGCCCCTGCGCCTTCAGCACATGCCTTACCCTGGTCATGGTGATGAGCAGTGTCAGGCTGGCCCAGACACACCTCTGCTCAATAGAGCGCTGTTTATCCCACTCCCATTATCAAAGACGATGCGGCCAATTTGTCACAACTGCTTGCCTGCCTGCTGGCAATGTTTGCTGGCTGACTCTCTTGCATCGTGTGTCAGTCCTCGGGCGCTCAATGCTGGCGTTATTGCTGCTCCCCCTTCGACGTGTGTGTTGCTGCAAAGCTGCAGACACACCCTTACCCGGGTCATGGTGATCAGCAGCGTCAGGCTGGCCCTGATGCGGCCCGGCTCGTCCGGGCGCTGCTGCCCTCCCAGCTGGTGAGCGAGCGGCTGCAGGAAGCCTCCCAGTGTCTTGAACTGCAGGACAGCAGCAAACACCAACGTCTGTCAGGGCGCCCGTCCAGACATGAATCGAGAGCGCGTGACTAGCACACAGGACACCCAAGCTGCCCAGGAGCGCCCATCAACACTGGGGCTGCAGTGTTTAGCGCCATGCTGATGACGATTGCAAGCCTTCAGGCGACCTGGCAGCTGCAATAGCAAGAGAAGATACACCCAGACATACAGAAACCAAAGGCACTAAATTGCGCTGCCAAGTCCTGTCGTAGCTCAAACACTCTTTCTCAAAGGCATTGAGCTGCAAAGCTGGCCACCTGAGGGTTTCAGACGCCACCTGCCCAGCCACCTCATTCGGGCAGAGGTGCCTTGGTGCGTTTGAGTCTGTGCGCTGGTGTGCGTGGTATGCGACCGCATCAAGTGCCAGGTGCTGGCCCGCGTTGCCTACCTACTTCCAGCAACTTCTACCTGCATTGCCCCACCTTGCTGTCCTCCTCCACAAGCCCTAGCTGCTTGTCCGCCTCTCGCGCCAGCACAACTGCATTCTCCAGCATCTGTTCAAATGCTGCTGCCATCCACACAGCATCTGGCTGCTGTGACACTGACTCTGGTGCTGCCTTGAGTGGGCCATCTGCATGGATAGGGATCAAGTACGGAAGGGACTGAGCAGCATTGTGTGCTGCCACCCTGATTCTGGTGAAGAGACAGGATTCTGGTGAAGAGCCAGGGGCACCTTTGACCATGATACTGATGCACAAGATTCTATATTCACGAGCAGGCTGTTTCACATGCTTGCTGCGGTGTACTAGCAGGTGCAGCCCCAGACTGTGGAGCACCGCATGTATATCTTTGTTCTACAAGCTGGACTGGGAAGCACAACAAGGCCAGCCACATGCTGCTGCTGACCTTGGGCTGTGTAGAGCTGGAAGGCTTCTGCTGCGGTGCCTTCTGCCCGCTGCTGTGCAGCCTTGAGGTGGTTGAACACCATGTCAGCCCAGGGCGCATCTAGTTTGCTGCAGCACAGCACAGCACAACACAACACAACACAGCTGCTTTGTACAGGACAACAGGACTTTCACAGCGGAAATTTCTTGTGCTGAGGTGGCTGCATGTGCGAGAGACCGGACTGATGATGGCTGCAGGGAAGCTCAAGCAACCTCCATCTGCACTGTTGGTCACCATGGTGACTATGCATGCTGTACCAATCAGACACACCAACGCCTCCCAAGCCAGTTCTCTGAACATTCCTTTTTGGTGCTGGTGACAACGATGCTGCTGTGGCTGCTGTACCAACAGCAAGCTGTACGCACCTTCTGCATGCGCCTCTTAGCTGTGTGTCACTGACGCTCCTCAGCGCAAACAGGGCTTGATGTAGCAGAGGATTGTCAAGCCTGAACACTGGCTTGATGGCTTGAACTGCATGTTGACAGCAACCCCAAGTCCACACACAACACTAGCTCACAACAATCTTGTATGACCTGGACGAGAAGGAGACTACCCCACTGCTGTAGGCATTCTGCGAACCGCCTGACTCACCCGAGTAAGCGTCAATGGCACGCTCAACCGCACTCAGATAGGGGTATATCTGAGGCAAGCCCTCCATCCCTCCTGACTGCACTGCCAACACTGCAATTGCAAGCTGCTGCTGCTACTACTGCATCAGTGCTTGAGCTGACAAGGCTTCATCAGGACTCGGAACTGGAGGCTGATAGATATAAACACTTCAGCTCATGGCCTTGCTTGCGTCTTTGCCACTTCGATTCGCTTCCCAGCTTCGTCTTGGGGTGGCGATCTGGCGATCAAAACTGTGACGGATTCGTGTTGTGGAACGACAGGACGTGAACAACTACGTGTGGATAGGATTTTGCAAATGTGCAAGTCTGTTCAACACCAAAGAATGGTTGTACACAGTGTGGGCCCAGGAAGTTGAACATTACTAAGGAGGTACAGTACTGTAGCTCTCTGAGAGCTGCCCTGACAGGTCAGGCGGCACATGGTTGAGACAACCCTCAGTCCAGCTCATACAGCCAGGAAGGTGACCTGGAATCCTCAGCCTTAGCAGCCTGACCACAGCTGCTGAGCTCAGCACTTGCTTGCTGTGTCACGAGCAGTGCATCACTGGGCTCCTTCGGCACAGGAGGGGCCTCCTTGGAAGCAGGTGGTGTTGCTGACTGTGCCAGGTTTGGTGGTGATGCCTTGGGTGCTGCTGTCTTGGCCACGTGCTGCTGCTGCTGCTGCTGCTGCTGCTGCTTGACCTTGCGCTCCTGCTGCAGCCTGCCCAGCAACCACAGATCCTCCAACCTCTCCACGACGGGCAGTGACGGGTTGGCCTGCACAGCACATGACACCAAGCACTCAAGCTCAACAACATCAACAGCGTCACCCACCATTCACACTCCACAGAACCAATAGCACCGAGTGTCACTCCTGCTCGCAGCCAACACCCCACCCACCTTGACCATCTCTGCTTCCTGTGCTGACATGCCCCCCATTGGGTTTGTCTCCTTCACTGGAGCATCTTCCTCAAAGCCCTGCAGGGACCCGTCAATAGCTTCATACGCCTGCCTGACCAGATCACCCCACCAGCGCAGCCTGTCCTCCGTGCCAGCAGCTGTGGGAGCTGATGCTGCTGTGCCAGTATGTTTGCTGGCGGCGCTGGCAGGGGTGCTGGCAGCAGCACCGGTTCGAGAGAAGATGGAGGGTGGGCTGTGTGGTGTGGCGGGCTCTGTTGTTTGAGCACTGCTTGCTGCTGCCCTGGCTGTTGCAGCAGCTGACAGGGTCGCAGGGGTCTGTGCTGCCACCTGCAGCAGCAGCAGCACCAGCACAGCACACAGCATTGATTGAGGCCTGACCTTTACTGGGAGTGAGACTTGTTCCTGCATGTAAAGGTTGCAGCTTGAGAAAGAGGTGCCTCATGCTGTGACTGCCAGGCTTGGATGCACCCAAGACACAAGCAGCCAGGGGCAAAGCCTGACGCATGTTCACACTACCTAGAAAATCAACCACCATGATTACGGTGCTTCCTTGTCAACTCACCTTGACGGAAAAAGGGCTGCCCCCCACATGCTTGGCCCCTGCAGTCACCTCCAGCACATACATGCCTGCTGCTGCCGGTGCTGTGTAGCTGCAGCTCAGGACACCTCCAGGCAGCTGAGCAACATGCACGTCTGCAACAGTGAGAGTGTTGCTGCCAACCAGACGGGCCTGTCGCAGCACGGCACAGCATAGCACAGTACAGCAAAGCACAGCAAGGGTCATTGTGCGTGAAACACAACACGGTGACGTGATGCCGTGTACTCGATGACCATGACCAATATGACAGAGCAGCAAGCCCATAGCATTACCTGGCAGGGCGACAGCTCAGCCCTCTGAGGGCTGATAGCATATGTTACTCCTTACTGAAGGGCTGACAGCATCTAGCTGTATTTGCAGGGCGCCAGATTAACGACCTTCTCACCTCCAAGAGCTGTAGAATGTCGGCTGCCAGGCTGCCTCCAAAACTGCTATCCTTCCCGTCATTCCTGTTGCCGTCTGGTTTGACAGCTGTGTCGGACTGGCAGGCGGGCATGCAGCCAGCTGCCGGGCAGGGACAGGGGTTGCCAAACGCGTCCCTGAAAGTGACTGTGAACTCTGCCTGGTTGCCTGCCACAGCAGCACTCCTGCCTGAACCTGACACAGTGCTGTGCCTTGGGGAGGGGGCGCCAGGGAGGATCTGCACCCTGCTTGGGGAGCCAGCCACATGCTCACCATCACCTGCAGGGGGACAACACCAGACGCAAGGGGGGGGGGGGGCAAGGCAAGACGGCACTCTGAACGGAGTGGTGCTTGCACATATGTGATGAGCGACCCAGATTGTCAGGACAAGCTGTGGAGCTGAGAGTGGGAAAGCTGCAGGACTGGATCGACCATTTCAGCAGTCCATGACTGGGACAGGGCGGGGAGTCATGCAGCAGCATGGTGGCAGGGGTAGAAGGCAGCTGAGATGCTCACCATTCATGACATGCAGCTCGTAAGCCCCAGCCACAGTGTAGCTGTAGCTGCAGCTGTACGTCCCGTCTCCCCTGTCCTGCACATCTCCAACCGCCACTGCCTCCAAAACCGCGGCAGCAGGGCGCTGGAGGTATCCCTCATAACCCACTGACGCGCCACTGCTGCTGGCACTGCTGCTGTCGTCATCTGCACCCCTGCCCACCAGCCTGACAGCACTGTTGCCATTGCTGCCACTGTGGCTGCTGCTGAGCACCGCAGGCTGTGGCAGGATGAGGGGTGTGGCGGCTGCTGTGATCATTGCTGGTTTGGATGATTGTGTGGCTGGCAGCAGTAACACTTGGAAGGTATCTCCCCCGTTGAGACGAGGGTTGCTGAGATGGTCACGGGCCTGGACAGAAGCAGAGCGGCAAAAGGAAAGTGCGCAAATACTGTCGCTGGGGCCAAAGCCAACATGTGGATATATGTTGGTTGTGTGTGATCACACTGCGCCCTCATGCAGAGGGTGCGCTTTCAACTATAAATGCAAAGACAAGCTTAGTGACAACGATCCAGACATACTGTCATGTTCACCCCACGCACAACCTCAACAGCCAATTGGCTGCCCCGCCAGCCGCCACACACCTCAATCACAAACTCCGCCCTCTGTCCTGCAACAGCCCTGGACAGGCCAGGCCCGTTCATCCTGCACAGGGCAGGCTCAGCGGCGGACTGCACCCACTCATCATCCTCCCAGGCCCCTCGGAACACAGTGCCATCAGCAAACAGCATCAGGCCGTGCCCGTGGCGCAACCCAGCCCTCCAGAGGCCTTCATACCTGCAAAGCAGTTGAATCAGTAATTGGATGTCACACAGAACACTTAGCCTTTCTTTCAGTCAGTGTCAGCAGGGTGAGGAAGGTACTAACATGGTAGCTGGTTTTGTCAGCCAGCGCACAGCTTCTGCAGAGGATGCCTGCTGCTTCTGTTTCTGCTCAGCAGGCTGGTGGTTACTCAAATTGGTCGCTCTTCCGGCAGCTGAGCCAACAATATGTCTACGTGGGCCCCATACAGGAACAGCAGCTGCTCTAACTGTCGGCACGACTGACAAGGCATGCATCCCTGCAGAGTGATTCAGCAATGGAGTATGCCTGTATGCCCTGTGCGACGCCACAGCACAGCAGTGCGCACCTGCCGCCATCTGCGTACTCTGCCACCCCGTGCCCCTCACGCTTGCCAGCCACCCAGCCGCCAACATAGGTCTCTCTGACCTCCTTGTCGGCCCTTTGTGCTGCAGATGGCCCTGTTGTGCCAGGGGCTGGTCGGGATGCTGCTTTGGGGCCGCTGATCCACTTGCCGTGCCCGTGCCTTTGGCCGTGCTGCCAGTGTCCGATGTAGGCCTCCCCTGAGGCGTACTTGGCCTTGGCTGTTTTAGGCGGTCACACACATGCATGCACACAAGGAACTTTGTGGTTTGTACTACAGTAGACACCAAATTTACGATTTTGGTGTGGTCAATGCTTGCTTGTGTCTCGCACTTCCACAGAAATCATCGCTCCCAGTACGTGAGCCAAGCTCAGCACGGTGTGTGTCAGCAAAGCACTGGACCGACACTCACCTGCTCCATGCAGCTTGTCCTCCCTCCACTGCCCATCATACACCGTGCCGTCAGAGAGCTTCATGCGGCCGCTGCCGTGCCGCATGTCACGCAGCCACTCCCCTTCGTATTCACTGCCATCGGTGTACCGACAGTGGCCATGGCCAGACCTGCAGACAAACCCAACAAGCAGTAGATGTAGGCTCGCATGCACCACCAAGCAGCACGCATACGTTCCAGTTGCCATGGGCTCAGGGAGTGAGCACTTGCAAAACCTTCCGAGAATGTATCCACCATTGGCTGCTGCCCTCCTGTGGAAGGTTGATGAGGCATGGTGCACATGGACACGCCTTTTGCAGGTCTGTCTGTTGGTGGGTGAAGCCAAGTGGCAATCCTAGGGCGGATACTGGACGGCAAGCTAGACTTCACTCCATAAACCGGGTGCGTGGTGTCTTACCTGCTGTCTTCCTGCCAGCCGCCGCGATACACCCACAGGCCCTCCTCCACGCCAACCCCGTCTGGCCCATGGCGCATGTCCTTTTTGAACCTGTGACAGCAGACAGCCGCAGCAGCGAGCTCATGCTGTGGTTGTAGCCTACAGGTGTTGTCATGGGTTTGGGTGGTCTGCATTCACATTGTCAACAAGCATGACACCGGGCACAGCGGCTTCAGGCCCACTTTGATACCTTGCCTGTGCGCCAGGCCGTGCACATACACAAATTTGACGCACCTCCCGGTGTAGGTGTGGGCTGGTTTCTTAGTGGCCACGTCAAACATGACCAGCTGCCCCTCCACACGCTGGCCTGCCTTGTACGTGCCTCTGAAGTGGCTCAGCCCGTCTGCAAACGTCCATTGGCCCTCGCCTGTGGGTGTGTGAGGCAATCCAAGTTGTGCTTGAGCGAACAGTGGACAGCACGCGTGGCCAAACCGCAAAGCTCTTCTCGAAAAACGGCATGAATGAGATTGTCTGTCCAGTGCCACATTGGATCAAATGTCTTGCCAAGGGCTGTCCTTCAGTCAGCCTTCGCGCCACCGGCGCCGATGCAAAACATGCTTACCATGTGGTGCATTTGCCTCCCATTCTCCCTCGTAGGTTTGCCCATCTGCTGTTGTAAGTGTGCCCCAGCCGCTGCGCTCATCATCTTGCCAGTCGCCCTCGTAGGTGCTGCCATCAGGGTAGCTGCAGCGCCCACTCCTGCAGGGGCAATGCACCAGGCCAAGGCACGGAAGGTATGATTGAGAGTGACACAGCTACATTTGGCAGATGCTCACAGCTCACTTCAGATCGATTACTGAAGCCCTGCAGCATGCAGACAGACAGGCAGCAGACTGCGGTCAGCTCATTGTGGTTGGCATTGGTATGGGCTGGGTGTTTTTTGCAAGTGCTGCTCAACTCGCTCCAAACTAGTCATGTATTGCCAGATAGGTCATGAACACTTGCCCAGCGCCACAGAGATGCTGACCCCAACGTCGCAGCAAGCGCCACCGCCTGAACCCCACAGGTTGCACCAAGGTCTGAAGCTGGAGTAGTTCAATGGCCACCAGGCTGCAGCTGCTGCCAGTGCTTGGCTGTTGCTGCTGAGCCGCTTACCCGGTTGCTTTGTCATCCCGCCAGCTGCCCTCATACACCATGCCGCTGGCAGCCTTGAAGGTCCCCTGGCCGTGCCGCTGGTCGTACTGCCAGCCACCAGTGTAGACATCACCTGTGGAGGTGGTGTGGGTGCCTTGGCCATGGCGTTGGTCGCCCAGCATGGAGCCCTGCGTGTGAATATAGAGGAGACACAAGCCATGCATGCCACGCTTGTGGACTACCTGTGGGTGGATCCTGCATGAGGACTGCAGACCATCATGGCATGAACATCTTGCCTGGGCCCGGCAAGACCAGCGAAAAAGCGATTGCAGCAGTAGCAGCCTCAGCAGGAACCATAACACCAGGAATGAGTTGTTCAAGACTTACTTTGTAGGTGTCCTCATTCGTGTAGCTTACTGTGCGCTCTGTGACCCTCAAAGGGTGGGTATAGTGCTGCCTGCAGCAAACCAGTCGCTCAGTGATGACGCATTCAGTTGCTTGCAGATCGTAGGCATACCTTTCATACAAACACAATGAAAACCTGCAGTTGACTGCACTCACCCTTGTGAATGTTGCAACCCTTCATTCTCGTCGTCACTGTCACTGACTTCATTGCTGGTTTGTTGTTGGCCACTGTCCAGATGAGCAACCCTCGCCTTCAGCTGCTCCAGAAAGGCCAACATATCGTTTGTGGTGCTTCCCATGGTGGGTTCTGGCACAGTCGCTGCGACTACTTCTGCTGTCACCCCACTCACTGCTCAGACTGTGCTGTTCTGTGAAGTGCCCTGCTCCTGTCTAAGCTGGTGCACAAAAGCAAACATATACAGCATGCAGGGCAGACAGCCTGACCACGCCGCGACAGAAATTATCATCCCTCTCATACGTGCTCGACAGCCTGTTCGTTCGTCCGAGGGTTTAGGTGACAAGCCTCGAACAGAAGCAATCTTCCCGTTTGGAGGCTGGATTACCGTCTGTACATTCTAGTAATTGAGTGGATCTGGTCTCCTGCAGCAGCTGTGTTGGTGGTTTCGTTGTTGTTGGTCTTCCGGAAGGGGTGAAGAAGTCCTGTGCTGCCTGTTTTGACCAATCATCGCTTTTGAGACCCCATGAGAAACTCTGTGTGTCAACGTGGGGCTCCTACCGCTGTCTCCAGACCCAGCCACCCCTGTGTCAGCAGCAGCAGGAGTGCATGCCCAAACTCCTCACTACGCAGCCTCCCCTGCTGTCCTGCTGACTCAAATCTCTCACTAGCTTGCAGCCACACTTTCACAGCAAGTGGATGCAGCACCAGCAGCAGGAGCCGCTCAGCAGTGGTAGCTCGTGCTACCAGCACAGACGATGACTGGGACGGGTATGCAGCGGACAACTTTTACCAGATATTGGGTGTACCAGAAAACGCATCCAGGAGGGACATCAAGCGGGCCTACAAGGCCATGATGAAGGACTTCCACCCAGACTTGAGCGGGGACGAGGAGAGCACTGAGTTCTGCATACTGCTGAACGACATATACGAGGCAAGCAGCAGCATACCACCTTGGTCAGGCTGGCATCCCTCCTTACAGCCCTTACTTTCAAAAACCCTCTGTAGACGCCCACAAGCAATTACCATGTGCACATGTGGGCTCACAAGGCAATCTGCTGCTGCCAGCCTTGTGGGGTTACTTGCTGCATCAGCTGGCCTGTCTGGGTGTTCACTGGAAGACTACGTGATGTGCCTCCTTTACTGCAAGATCCTTCTTGCAAGTGTATGTTGAGCCGACACAGTTGTGTATGTCTGGTGTGTGTGTATCCTGCAGACCCTCATGGACCCTGACAGGCGGGCCACGTATGATGCACTGGCAGGGTTCAGCACCAGCAGCATAAACCCCTTTGCAGACACCTCCATGCCTGCAGATCAGGTATGCAGCGGCTGGTGCTGCCAGCTACAGCAGCAGCAGGGACGGCCATAGCAGCAGGGTCAGCAGCAGCAGTACACCTGCATCAAACCTGCGTGGCAAGGTCCTGCGCTGCCAAACTTTGGGGTTCAATGAGCCTCAATGAGCCTGACTGCTATCAGCAGAGCGCTGGCACGAATGTGACAATTCTCAATCAGGACACCTTCATGCTACATTCCAGTGAGCAGTGGATGTCAGCTATACTCTATCTCTATGCAGGGCTGGTGTTTGGAGATCATGTCACTGTGATGGTGCTGTGCAGGTGTTTGTGGATGAGTACACCTGCATCGGCTGCAGAAACTGCACCAACGTGTGCCCCAAGTAAGACCGCGTTTGGTCGACTGCATGCTAGGCCGGTGGCTTCTGCTGGCATGTGCTCAAGCTATGGAACGGGTATTGCCGCCAGGCAGCGACCAACCCTGCTTGTCCCTATGCAACTGCACTCACTCACATGCAACAGCAACAATAAAGCTTGGGTTGGTTCATACGGTCCACTGCTCTTACCATTATCGAAACCGTGATCCAAGACAGCTTCATGTGCTGACTGTGAGCCCTGTGTGTGCCGCACTGAGCTGACCTGTGGTGTGCTGTGCTGTGCTGTCCTGTGCTGTGCAAGCAGAACATTTGACATTGAGGATGACTTTGGTCGTGCGCGCGTGATGCAGCAGGGCGTGGATTCTGATGAAAAGCTGCAGGAAGCCATTGACACATGCCCAGTCAACTGCATCTACTGGGTGAGTACTCAGGGGGGGGGGCAATGAAGGGTTGCATAAGTTCTGCATTCGCATGCATGTAGCAAGTGTGTGGGGGATAAGGCTGGCAGGTTTGGTTCCAGGTTCCAGCCAGGCTTTGGCTGTTACCACCTGGCCGTGCGCGCGTAGCTCTTTCACGACGTCAATTGCTGGCCTGGGTGTGTTGCCGCAAGTCCTGCTGTGCATGGCACTCAGCAGGGATACTGTACCAGCTGGCAGTTGCTGGGCTTTCACCATCACCATCCCCTCTTTCTGCTTGTGTTCTGGACTAAATGCTGTCGGTTTTGTGTGTTGTGCAGGTGACTGCCTCGCAGCTGAGCCTGTTGGAAGCTACCATGGCCAAGATGGAGCGTGTGGCTGTGTGGAGCCTCATGAGTGGCGGAGGCAGCGGCCAGGATGTGTTCACGGTACGTGTGCAATGTGAGCGCATGTTTAGTCATTGCAGGGCTCCCAAGGGTTGTGCCCGTAGCCCACCTTGCTGAGGACGTGCTCTTTTCACAGGTGCTGCCCCCAGCCTGGGAGAGAGTCTCTTGATAGTCATGGCAAGTGGCTACCCAAACGCAGTGACGTTGGATGTTGCACATCTACAGCCTTATGTGACAGCATCTCGTTGAGGCGTGTGCGCAAGTATCATGCTGCTGCTGTCAATGAACATGCAACACCCATTTGTGGTCCTGTCACCCTTCAGGAGGCGTCCATTGCTTGGGAGAAGCGGCAGGCTCAGGTGCGGGCCAAGGTCCAACAAGAGTCTGACGCCAATGCTTGGAACAACTGGTGGGCTAACGTTGCAGGTAAGAGACGCGGTGGTGCGCATAGGGGTGGCCTGCCTCTTGTCAGGCGACACGTCAAAATCGTTCTGAAGCATCCAATCACAGTGACTGGAAAGCGTGTCTTGACCATGCACCTGGGCTATGCAAACAGCGCTGGCGTTTTGCTGCTTGACGACACAAATTGTTTAGTTTTGTTTCGCCTGTTGAAGCTGCGCAGCGCTTTTGACCAAAGAAGGCTCCTTCGGCCCTGCGGGTGCGCTGGCCCATCTATATACTGCTTATCGCCTAGCCGCTTGGGCACTGCTGACTGAGTCACATGCATCTGTGCTGCTTTGGCATCCACACAGGTGGCAGCGCTGGGGCCAATATGTACGCACAGGCGCAGGAAGCAACCCGGCGTGCAGCATCTGGCAGCTACAGCAGTTATGATGGGGGGGACGAAAGCAGCTACAGCAGCGTTGATGGGGAGGAGTTCAACGGCAGTGGCTCAGGATTCAGTGGGACCAAGGATGGTGCTCGCATTGCAAAGCTGGCGGCGAAGGCGGCTCGTGCTGCACGCCAGTGGAAGGCGTGGCAGGAAATGCAGCAGCGCAACAGGCGCGCAGGGCTGCTGCTGACAGCTGTGTCGTCAAGTGGGGATATGGAGTAGCTGTGCCATGCAAGTAGTATTTGGCTAAGGCGCACGAGCAGCTTCCACATACGTTGGCTTATCTCAGCACATCATGCTGTCACTGTGAGCAAGGCAACCAGGGCTTCCAAGGCAGTGATGTCTAGCCTGCAGTTTGAGTGGGTGTTTGTTGTGGTTGTTGGATGAGTGCTCCTTTGCGGCCGTGTCAGCAGAATGTGCCATGCCTGGGCACATCATGAGCGACGCGATGCGGCTCCTTTGTACTATACTGGGTGAACTGCGGGTACGCGCAGCGTACTGTCGGGAGGGAATGGCTCAGCACAGGAATGGCTTAGCACTGTGCTGAGCTGCGGAGTGTTGTGTGAAAAGCTAGGCCATTCATGGGAGGCTGCCCCACCCTGCCAGTCAGGCATCGGTGGCAGTGAGTGTGTCGTGGCTTGAGGCACTGCGTTTGGTGAGAACAGGGGCAGATGGCCTTCAGAGGAACAAACAGGTGCAGCTTGCTGCTTGAACTCAATTGTTGTCATGGTGGCTGGCGTTGTTTGTTCTTTGGCTTGGGTTGCGCATCAAGAGCGGAGTGCGAGCGTTGCTGCTGTCCTCAGTGTACACTTGGGTTGTTGGAGTGCTCACAATGGATTGGTATGTCAGCACCATCTTGGCTTCTCGAGTCTGTTGATGGTTTGTTTGCGCGTTGACTGCAGCAGTCACACACATGCTGGGGCAACGTGATGTGCTGTGGTGTGTTGACGTCGCCATCGTCAGCACGAGAGGCGTTGCGCATACTGTACTCACACTGACTGTGTGTGGTTGTTGCTGTGTGAGTAGGTTGTGTTGTGCGCATACTACAGTCCCAACCCCCTTCAAGCATCTGGTATGCCCGTATGTTTGAATGAGCGGTTTGGGCTCAGCTGATAAGGGCACAGGGCTTGGCAGCGCAGCTGTGTGGCTGAGCGCTGTTCGCAGCCCACCTGAGGCGTGTGTTTGTGTAGGCAGTGATTGGAAGTAAGGCCCGCCTCCTGCGATGCTTGAGTTGCGCAGCGTCTTGTTTGCTGGATTGGTGGTGTTCGTCAGTCACGTGGCACTATGTTTGTTTCAACGAATTTGCTGCGGGTATTTTCCGTCACATGAAGCTGACGTGTCTGATGTGCAGCGTTGGGCGCCATTGAGTAATACGACTTACTGGTTCACTCATGCACATGACACAGCAGATTACTGTGCAACGTGCCGGTGCGAGCCTTCTTACAACTACACGGGCTGACATGCTTTCCAGTCATGTGTGCAAGGGTGCTGAGCACTCGCAAGTTGCCTTGGCCTATCAGTAGCCTGGGTGTGTATGCTGGACTTGCCTTCCAGGCCTGCCATTTCGAACATCTAAGAGCCGCTCTATGATGTCGTCCACAGCTGCAGTGTCCATAGCAGCACAGCCCCTCTAGCTGGTGTGGCTGTCTCTGCTGGTGCAAGAGCTCAACCTGCAGCTGTGCCTGAAAGCTAGGGGAGCCTGGGGCTCAACCACAGTCTTTCCGGAGGAGCAGGTGCTTGAGGTGACCGACACACAAGATCAAGAGGTGTCTGTTCTGAGTAGCACAGCAGGACGATTGCAGGCAGCCTGCTGCCAAACGTTTCCAAAAAGCTTTTCCAATCGAACCAACAGACCCCCGGCATGCTGGGCTGCAAAGCAGAACGCAAGGGTACCAAGCAACACAAACGTGCCCATACCCGAAATTGAGAATAAGACTGAGTGATACAGCATCATACCCAGAGCCAACGCCTGGCACTATGCATGCTCAGTGCTCTCTGCATTGGTTCATCAAGATCAGGCTGTGATGTACAGCATGCAACACTACGGCCGAGCAAAATGCCTTGAATGTCATGCATGCTGGGAAACCTCCACCACACTGGTGGCTGTGCAGCACCTGTGCTGACACAACAACCGCAAAACATATGGAGCAAGCCTGCCTTTCTGCAGTAGACAAAAAGCAACAAGCACGCGAACAGAAAGAGTGGGAGGAATGTCATCACAAACACCACCAGCAGACACAGCCAACAAGCAGTCTGCAGATACACCTGCTACTGCCACATGTTCCCAGGATCTGCTGCTAATGTGGTCAAATCAATCATTATTTCACTCAAGTCATGTCAGCAGGAGGGCAGCAGCTGCCGGCACCGCACTGCACCAAAGTGACACTTGCCATGAGAGGATTTGCCACCTACAGCTGTGGCTCTGCCGCAGGAGCTATGCCAGCAGCTCCAATCCCGCCATCATGCGGATGATCCCCTGCCGCACTGAAGCCGGCGCCACTAGGAAACCAGCCCAAACCACCGCCACCTGCCCCCAGGGGACCACTGCAGCCACTGCCAGCTGCCGTGCGGGGCCCAGCAGGTGCCCTGCCAAAAAGCCTACCAAGCGCACCACCACCTGCGCCATCAAAATCACCGCCCCCAACCCCACTACCATCTGCCCCACTGAAGCCTCCGCCAGCCGCCATGCCAGCAGCCCCAATCCCGCCATCCCCTGCCGCACTGAAGCCGGCGCAACTAGGAAACCAGCCCAAACCACCACCACTTGCCCCCGGGGAACCGCTGCAGCCACTGCCAGCTGCCGTGCGGGGCCCAGCAGGTGCCCTGCCAAAAAGCATACCAAGCGCACCACCACCTGCGCCATCAAAATCACCGCCCCCAACCCCACCACCATCTGCATCACTGAAGGCTCCGCCAGCCGCCATGCCAGCAGCCCCAATTCTGCCACTGCCTGCCGCACTGAAGCCGGCGCCACTAGGAAACCAGCCCAAGCCACCACCACCTGCCCCCAAGGAACCACTGCAGCCACTGCCAGCTCCCATGCCAACAGCACCAAGCCCGTAACCAACTGCCCCACTGAAGCTGCCGCCACCGTACAGCTGTGGCTCTGCGGCAGAGGCTGAAGCTGCTGCCGCTGCTGCTGTTGGTGCTGCTGCTGCTGGCATGGCCGCCGCATTTGCTGCTCTTTCCAGCAGTCGTGCCCGCAGTGCTGATACGGCCGCCTTGGGTGCCTTGCGGCGCTTCCTGCTACCACCCTGTGCTGCTGCAGCACCAGCAGCA